>AYEL01073761.1:0-21252 GCA_000484575.1 Olivierus martensii
GACAATATTTAATTTATAATTTTGTAACTTTAAAATTTAATTAAAAATTTTCATTTCTGAGTATAATTGAACATTATTTCTCATCAAGGTATTCTGCATACGTTTATATGGATGTTCCTAAATAAATTTTTACGAATTTTACTATTCAAAAAAAATCATTCAAGATAATTTGTTTGCAAGAAAATTCTATTTGCATGAAAGCTAATTTAATGAAGAAAAAACACAGAAGCATCTTTTTAATGAATTTACACTAAACAGACCATGAAAAACAAATTTCTCATAGACAAAAAAAAAAAAACAGGAAGATTTTTAATCAAATTTTCAAATAAAATAAATTTAGACTGTAGTTACTAATTCATAAATTGTAAATTGAGTTTCATATAGTATAAATTGCCGTTAGAAAAATTTTATGAATTTAATCTTAAGAGAGATGAAGACCGAATACATTAATATTAGATACCCTACATACTTAATTTACATTATTGCTATCAAATCTTAACGAGAAAATTCGATATATACATAAGTAAATAAACACAATAAACTTGCAAATAAAATATATTCTATAAATATTAAACTTTACTTCATTAAAAATTGAACTGCTTCTTTTTAAATTAGAATAATATTGATCTAATCCTTCTATTTATCGCATCAGAGAAATGACATATGGAGGATTTGTAAAGATAAAAGCTGTTGAAAAATTAAACAAAAGACAATCAGTTATTAAGATAATTAATATCTTTAATGAGAAACCCATTGTTACAACCATGATGTAGAAATAATTCCAAACGACTGGGAAATTCACGGAAGATCTGTGAAGATTTAAAGATAAAATGTTTACGTTGCCTCAGGATGAAAAACTAGCTCTCTTTATCTGCTACAAATACAATAGACTAACAAACCCATCCATACGTTTTATCCTTTTTTTATGCTAATTTTTCTTCAAAGTTTCGAAAACTCTGATAATATTGCTAATATTTATACTCAATAACCCATAATTTCTATTCTTTTAATGCTAAAGTTTAAGTTATATTGAATTAGGATTTCGTTAATATATAGCATGCAAATGCAGAACTATTTAAGCATGGATTCGATGAAATTTGAATTATCCCTTTTTCTGACAACTGTACATATTTTTCTTTAATGTTATAAGTGATTATGCAAATATTTTTAGCAAGTGGTAAATGTTCGAAAGTCATCCTGATTAGGTATCTTGAAAACAAGCTCATTTGGCAGTCCTGATTTTCAGAACTTGAAATTTTGAGATCTATAACTTCAGTCTGATTGAATGTAACTCTTCATTTCTTGAATAGTTTTATAGTTAAGAAATATAGATGTTTGAACATGGAAATCTTAGTGTTCGTGGACGAGATTCTTAAACTTTATTTAGACTGTAGGCTAATATAGTCAGCTAGAATTTCATTTTAATATAAAGTAACTTTCTTCCAAACAAAATAAGATTGATCACCCAATATCTTAGAGAACAGTCTATTTAGATTATGGATTAGCTGACATATTCTCCGGGATACAAACATCTAGAAGTATTACCAAAACGTCTACATTTAGATTTCATGGCTACTCATCTTTCTAAACAATTTAAATAAGAGTTCGAACTTCTTGAAATTTTAGATTATCTCAAATATGTTCTTACAACTGATTGAATTCATAATTCTGAACTGATCAATCATTTGACTTAGACACGATATGATGATATTACCCTTGCATTGATCCTAGAAGGCACAATTCCCCAAGTGAAACATTTTTATTATTTTTTTTTTTACTATATTTTTGAAAATTTGTGTTTTATATTTAGTTTCCATGATTAATATCATTTTTAATTTTTCATTTTCATTTTATTATTGAATTCATTCAAGTATTTCATAAATTATTAATAACTTTGTGATCCAGATGATGCAGTGTAAACAATTGCTTAGTTCCTAACCTAACGTTAGCAAAACTAACTAATTTTTTTATCAAATTACCAGTTAATTAGGACAATTTCTACTAAAAATATGCATTCTTGGAAGGAAAACTTATTTAATATTAAATGAATTTGGTAAACGACATCGTTCATTATTTTTTCAGGGTGGTCAATATTAATTATATTAAAATTTTACGTGCAATCACTGCAATCAAAAATATTTTTGAATCGCTGCATAAGCTAAGATAACAAATGCATCAAATAACAAATTATTGTATCAGATCATCGCAAAAGTAATGTCGTTTTTATACTTTACTTGTTCAAACGTGTCTCAACTTGTCTAAACATGAATTTTTAAAGCTATAAATACAACTAAGTTTTCACAACGTTGGATGAGTGTTATTGATTCAAATGATCTTTTATATCCTTTCAAAACTTGTGCTAAAAACGACATTACTTTTGGGATGACCTGATGTATACTAAGCCAAGTATAATCAAAGATATAAACAAATACTGGTTCATATTTTCCAACAGTTTCCTTGATGTGACGAAACTAATTTATCTGATGAAAATTTCGATAATTAGTTTTCTGCCTCTACGTCAAGTTAAATACAATCATTCTGAACTAGAAGTTTTATCCATTCTTGGCTATTCCTTCGATTGTTCTACAGCTATTGCATCAGGTTGGAAAAGTAGTAATATAAATATATACAGAATAACATAGATGCAGAAATTTTATTAAAGCCGGCCATTAAGAGAAACGAAAGTCAAGAAATGGTTTAATCTAAAAACATGGCGTCTAAAAAAAAGTATTTGTTAGTATTACGATAAAGTGCACTTTCCTTCGTATCTATCTGTTTCTAGTATAATAACATTATATTGATGTTGTAGCAATATCATTATTCTTATTACGCCATTGTAACAATGGCATCATATAAACATCGTATTGACGTCATTGTTCTGATGGCATCATAGTGACGTCAATGGTATCAATGGCGTACGAAGCGTGCCTATCCTAAGTAAATAATACTTTTAAAGAAAAATTTATTAAGTTAAAAACAAATATATAGCAATTTAGCATCACAAATATTTTCTTTATTTAAGTAAACATGTTCTACGCTGTTCTTTTTGTTCTGATAGAAAACTAAAAACAACTACTACAGTAATGCGATTCCAGTAAGAGAGAAAGAGAGAATGCAACATTTTCGTGTCAATGTTTTTCACATTGGAGATAATCTACTGCTTTTTATCTCAAAGTGTTTTTGGATTCGCGTGATAAATGCGATCTTTTAGCGATCGTCACCACCGAAAGTCACGAAGATTTAGATCAGGAGAAGGTAGAGGCTAGATGCTAGGAAATCCCTTTCTGATAACTCTGTCATCTGTGAAGAAGCTGTTTGACTATCAATGCAATCTGAGGAGCTGCACCATTTCGACAACTTGCGTGATCCCAGCTAGAATTGAATATAAGCATCGAAATTTCAGTTTAAAATTTATAATTTTTCAACATTTCCTATAATAAAATTGTTTCTTTAACTAACGAAATATCTAATAAACGAGTTTAATCCTCAGAGTTTGCACATTTTAAGATGGCGACCGAGATTTCTTCCACCGTTAAACAATGGCTAATTATTCCAAAGAATTTTTATGCATGATATCAATAAATTTAATTAATTTATTCTTTTATTACTCCCGAAAAATAAACGAATGTTGGAAAATTAATGAGAAAACAAATGAATGCATTATTTAAAAAAAAAATCGAAATATTTGATTTGTCTTTTAATAACAAATTGCAATTTAATTGTTAATTTCGGCGATATATTCGTGTTATAAAATTTTTAAAATGTAATTTATGTTTCGATATATATTCTAAAATAATAAAAAAAAAGAAAAATCAAATTAATTTATTTTCTCTTTCTCTTGACGTTTCGAATGCATCGTTGATAAAATTAGTTATATAGTTCTATTCGCTCTTCTTCTTCTTCTTCTTTTTTCTCTTTCAATAAATCTTTAATTACATTTCAAATATCCAGTCGAAAAATTTTTTATTTTAATTTTTTTTATGGAAAATTTTATTGATACTATTTTTTTATTATTTGTTTCCTATTTTATCTGCTTAAATTTAATGCAAATGTAGTCATTTCGCAACTTTCTCGATCATTTTCGAGTTAGTATAAATCAATAGAAATCTCTCCTAACTACTGAATATATATATATTTTATATCTAATCTAATTTTAAGAAAAGTAATAAATTAGAAACGAATTTTTGCAATTTTATCTTATAAAATGTAAGATTGTATTTTTTACATTTACATTTACTTTAGAGTTTGGGATTTTTTTTATTTTTAATTGTTAAACTTCATAAAATTCTAAGTAGTTGAAAATGCTAGTGCTGGTATGCATATGATAAATTGAATTTTTATAGATATTTAGCTGCTCAGTTTTAAACATAACAGGAATAAAATATGAATTTACTTGCATCACTGCAACCGGCATTGAAATTATTATGTTGCATCTAAAGTCTGGTTTCTTAAAGAGCCTGATAATTAGCATTATAACTATCAGGACACGCTTAAAATTCTATCCTAATTTTAACTAATTCTGCAAATATTAGGAGCTAAACTAACGGTTAAGTATCTATAAAAACTCAATTAATCATGTTACATACTAGCAAGTTATGTAGCACATAACTTCCCTTTTAATGTAGATATTACTAAATATTCTATGACAAATTAAAGCTTTTTATACATTTATATTAGTGGAAATAAACATAAATTATTTCCATTTATTAATATTATTTATATTTATTCTGGTTGAATGAAGATAAACCGAGTTAAATGTAATCCACGTCAACGTTGTGATTAATCTACATGTTAACTGACGCTTTTTTTGTTAGGCGGTTAGAGAAATAAACCATAACTGAATATTTTCAAAAACTAGATTTTTCTTGAATAAATACATAATGTATATCACGACCCTTAAAACATTAAATCGAAAACATTTTACTGATTTTTTATTATCACTCCAGGCGATGCTGGATTTGTTTTGTATTTTCATATTTTATCTTTTTTATTTTTTTTCCTCCTATAATAAAACATACGTAAAATATTAAAACTTTAAAATATTTTTATATTTTTATTAAATATCTCGCAGATATTTCTGAGATAATAAGATTTATTATTAAAATATCTTATACTTCTCTTGAACAGATTGTATTCCCTTAGGAAATTTTTTTGTAATCTAGTTTCATAAAATTATATATATATATTTATTTTTTTTTTATTTTATTCCTTCGGATATAACGTGTTATGTCTATGTTTGGATGGGGGACAATGATGTCTGAGTTATGCAAACATGTTTGCATTTTTTTCCTTAGGATTATATAGAAAATGTCGTATTTATGGCACATATCACATTCCAGAAAGTAAAGTATCGGTGGAGATAAAAAAAAAATGGATCTCTAACGGCTGTAAGAGTTTGTTCTAACATTCGAAATTTGCATTAAAACATTGCAGACTCTTCATGCATCCATTTTACTGAGCATAAAGTAAATTAAATATATATTTATTAAATTATTTAATACTGTATTAAAACTTGTTAGAAAAATAGCAGTTTCATAAATTTTTTACACGAGTTAAATGCAAAATTGATTACGGTGTGCTCTCGTCGATCCTAATTCTATTTATCCGTGTAGAATGACTCCAGCTATTTAATGAATACTAAAATAAAAAAGGAAAGGAAAACATGAAGTACATCTTACCTAAGGGTCAATTTTAGGTAATAGATCATAGTCTAGAGAAAGAGAAGTGTGCTAGTCCCATCGGACATTCCAATCTCAGGAGAGTGAGAGAACCGAGCTTAACTGCAGTAGCAATCACAGGTGTCCGAACACTAATGGTGCAAGGTACAGAGCCACAGGTCTTGTGACATTGCATTAGCGACAAACTAGTTCGATTCTTGACTACTCCTTTGACATAGTGAGTGGAAAAAAATAGGTGACTTTAATGGCTAGACGTGACAAAAGTTAATGGGTTGCCCACTAACTTGACATGTCCATCTAGAACACATCTGTTCGTTGCTTTACGTTAGAAATATGTGGCGATTATTGCCGCACATATATGGAAATATGTTCAGCATTAACGTTAACACAATTACATCTTAACAGCATTAATAATTAATGCAATAAAATTTATTTATACCATTTTTTCATAAATAAAGATCAATTTTTAACGATCTTTTTTTTATTAAACATCGGCCACTTTTCGATATATTTATATACATTTTTCTGGCATATGTAATTGTGGCATTTCTTGCTTAGATGGCGTCGCTATTTCCAGAGATTATCGAAATAAAAAATAGGAAAAATATACGTCTTCTTGCTGGAGCCGTAACTTAAGATGCTGAGAAACACGAACTTCTTCCGAAACGTAGCATTTATTGATCAACATTTCCCCCTCCTTTCTCAAACAAAACCGTTGCTTGGCGACAAATAAGCAGCGATCGTTGGGTTTGCACTACATTCCCCGATACCAAAAATAATTCTCTACTCCGTGCCGTTTTCTCCAAATTATTAACCGTAATACCTCAAAGTAATTTTGATGATTGCACTTTACAAAAATCGCTCTTCTGAAATACTCAAAATTATTGATGTTCATGCCGAATACCAAAAGCGCACGAAATAAGAACGTCGATAAACTTTAAACGTCACCTTTTATATTAAATAAAAAATATTTTGCAGCTTTAAAAGAAAAAAAAAAAAGAGTTTCTTAAATGTTAACTTTAACAGTTAATTATTAATAATTTATTTAGACGTCATCCATTCATTCATTACAATTTTTCGCGCCGAAGATAAATTCCAAAATAAATGAATGATATAACGTCTATCAGAAGACATTCATTTTGGCTCCTTCAGATAGAGTAAAATCCTTAATTTTTCTTTTCCTTTTTTCTTTTATTCCTCCTTCTCTTTCCCGAAACTGTCATTCGATTCGTCTTTGTCTATTTTCTGACAAGAATATTCGAACAACATGTCAAAATTATTAAAATTAATGAACGTTTCTGATCCGCACACTCTCTCTCTCTCTTACGTCGCTATGTTCGGAATCGGAAACCCACGGAAACCACACTATGGCGCCATCTAGAGGCAAATATTTACAAGAATATTCGAACAACATGTCAAAATTATTAAAATTAATGAACGTTTCTGATCCGCACACTCTCTCTCTCTCTTACGTCGCTGTGTTCGGAATCGGAAACCCACGGAAACCACACTATGGCGCCATCTAGAGGCAAATATTTTAAATTACCATCATCATATACTGCACTATTATTGTTGCAATCATGGTACTTATGTGGTAACAGATTTAAGAATATTATTAAAAAATTACTATTAACTAATTTATTATCAATCTACGTTACGCCACCGAGAATACCTCTCAGTGACATAATGTAGATTTAGTACGAGGAAATATCTGTTCTGATATTCATATCAGAACACAGATAGTTCCTCAAAGATCGATCTTCCTTCTATTCTTCTTAATATCCTTGTATCTTCCTTCTATACTTCCTAATATCCTTGTATCATCCTTCTATACTTCCTAATATCTTTGTATCTTCCTTCTATTCGTACAAGTATCCTTGTATCTTCCTTCTATTCGTCTTAGTATCCTTGTATCTTCCTTCTATTCGTCCTAGTATCCTTGTATCTTCCTTCTATTCGTCCTAGTATTCTTGTATCTTCCTTCTATTCTTCCTTGTATCCTGTATCTTCCTTCTATTCTTCCTTGTATCTTCAGTTATTTGAAGATACAAATCACATAAGAATGTTTCTGCAGAAGCACTCTACTGTTACACTGTTAAAGTGTTTATTGTGGTAACTACTGCTAAAGAAGAAGAATATAGATACCAACAAATGTCAGCATTCTGTTTAAGAAAAAACAAACTTAACTGAATTTTAAACAAAGAAATATTAATAAACAAACAAATTTCTGATATTTAGAACAAAAAAGTAATAAATTATATTTAATTCGATAAACCATTTCTTATAACTAAGTACAGAAAATATATATATGTATATGTAAAGACGCTTCACGGAAAATAAAAAATAAAAAATTTTAATTTTAACAAGATTCACTCATCTAGACTTCTTCTTCTTCTTTCTGTTTATATGGAGGGTGTAGCCACCGCTTTATCCTCCGAGATGTATCTAGACTTCTTAAATGCAAATTAGGAATTTATCATAAATTAATTGAAATGCATATTTGATCCTATCCGCTTAAAAAAAAACTAAATAGAAAATCATGTATGTAATTAGTAAAGCTACGTGTTTGTGTAATGCAGCAAATTCTGTATCAAGTAAAGTCATTACATCAGATACAGTTTTACTATTATATAAAAGAATTCGTGCGATAACTCATTCAATGCTTTAATAACCAAAATTAGTAAGAGATTATTTTTTTATTCATCGTCATTTATAATTTCATCCACTGCCGGATATATGCATCCATCATCATTTGAACATTCAGAAGGGTTGTAGACTGTTATCTCCCCACGCTGGTTTAATGCGGGTTGAAGAGGAAAAATGGTTGTACCTGATCTTTTAATTTTATTCTACAGCTTTAATTTATAATATAATAACCACTATTTAATTATTAATAAACTCTATACCATGAGTTTATTGAATAATCTGTATTAATTTCAACTTATCATCATCAGGTAAGATTATTTACTCTTTAAGTTTTCATAGTTACTATCCGTTTACTTTAATGTTTGGCTCACTAAGTTTAGATACTGCATTAACCATTAAGTTACTATTGTCCCTCTGTTATATGTATATTAAAACAACTTTTATAATATGGATGTAACCAGGATGACTGATGAAGTGGTCACTTTATATTCTACTTTTAAAATTCAGGCTCGATTCCGGTCACAACCCTTGGAATATTAATCTATTTGTTTTATTTATTTAATTTTTCTTGCAAAATTTATTCCGGAAGTCCAGACTAGTTTACCCTTGTCCATTAAAATCCGATTGACCTTTCCTTGAGGATGGATAGTCTGTGACAGTGTTTGCATCAGCCTAACCTAGTAACAGTAAGCAACAGATTGAAAAGTGTCGCCATCTGTTATTAAAAAGCTTAACAAATACAAAGTCAAAGAAAAAGAATACAAAATGTAAGGCAGGATACATTTTATATCCTTTTCCTTTAACTGTTAAACTTAGATTCATAGGAATATAAATTGTACTGACCAATCACAGTACTTAATCGATTTCAACACGGTTATAAGTAACAGTGGCTGTAAGTCACTTTGTATTTAAGATGGCGTCGTATGTCAAAGTCAACCTGAATATTTCAATAGAAAAGATATAAAATAAATTATTTTGTATCATTAATGTCAAAATTATCATTACGATACGTTAGAGAGATATAAAATAATTGAAAATTTTATTAAGCAAAAGACATTTAATTCAGGATTTCTGAAAGCATTTTTAGCTTTTAAGATGAATTATTAATGTCAAAATTATCATTACGATACGTTAGAGAGATATAAAAATATAAAATAATTGAAAAATTTATTAAGCAAAAGACATTTAATTCAGGATTTCTGAAAGCATTTTTAGCTTTTAAGATCAATTTATTTATTTAAATAATGTATTAAAAGTATATAAAAGCAATATTATGAATTATTTAAACTATTGATACTTACTACAACTTTTTTGACATTTATCTTTCGAAGAAATAACTTCCTTTAACCATCTTTCTACTTATAAGTTACATAATGCTGTTATCGATAAGAAGAATTTCGTATATATCTCAATATTGTATATAAAATCATTTATGTTTTCTTTGAATCATTTAAAATTTTAATATTAAATATTGTTATATATTCTTTTCATTTTTTTATGAATAAACTAAACTAGAAAGCATAACAGAATATATATATATTTTACTTTGTTTTTTAGTTGTAATTTGATCAAAAGAAATATTGCATTTTTGGTAGTTAGACAAGAATGAACGTCAACCGTAAAGTATTATATACAGTACTAGAATTTTTATATTTCTCTCGTGTATTGTTCTGATAAAATGGGACAAATTTTAAGTTATAGAATTTTTGAAAGAACAAGAAGTAAAATAGATTTTTGCATTTGTAATATATTAATAATGTAAAAAATGATTCCGGTGATCACTCTGAGAAAATAATTTATAATTATTCTCATTTGTAATTTTTATTTATTTAATAGAATTATTTGCCATTGCTTAATTGCATCTATCACTTTTTTACGCTGTAAAAAATTGATAGGTTATTACGCTAATTTTATATATAAAAGGGCATTCTATAACTTTTTAGTAGAAATGCCCATTTGTATAGAAAATAGATATTACTATACGAGTCATTGCTTAATTGGTTATTACGCTAATTTTATATATAAAAGGGAATTCTATAACTTTTTAGTAGAAATGCCCATTTGTATAGAAAATAGATATTACTATACGAAATGTTAGACTCGATTTTCATCTGCACGGTATTTTTGTACAACAAATCTACCGTATAAAAAGAAGAATGAGCGTATTTATATGAAATTCTGCTATTCTTTTCAGTTGTGATCGTTCCGCCGTTTTTCTAGTTAAATC
Organism: Olivierus martensii; assembly: GCA_000484575.1. Lineage (NCBI taxonomy): Eukaryota > Metazoa > Arthropoda > Arachnida > Scorpiones > Buthidae > Olivierus > Olivierus martensii. The sequence goes on from AYEL01073761.1 coordinate 10,552, forward strand.
CATTCAAAAATCGATGCGTTCGGAAGATGAAAATATTCTTTATTTAAGAGTTACCCACTACCAAATAATTACTGTGCCGTAATGCAACATTATAATAAACTTAACAAACACAAACTAAAGAAACAAAACACAAAAGGGATGATACCATTACATTAGAGCAGTGATTTTCAAACTTTTTGTGTCTGCGCCCACCTTTTTTCATAAAAAATTGGTATGCCTTATATCAGCACTAAAGAAACAAAACACAAAAGGGATGATACCATTACATTAGAGCGGTGATTTCCAAACTTTTTGTGTCTGCGCCCACCTTTTTTCATAAAAAATTGGTATGCCTTATATCAGTCTAATTTTATAAATACTTTCTACTTACAATTTAATATAGGCAACAAAAATCCGGATTATTCAGTATTCCAGCATGAATTTCAGGAGCGTATTTTCAAATTTCCCCGCACTGTTGCCATCTGCTATTTAGCTTCTTTTTTGAGGGAACAGTACATGTAATAATGAAAATTCTGAAGAAGTACAGTAGTGTAGGTATTTTATTTTGTGGAACTAAAATTCTTATTTTTTTCAATTAAAATTCTGAGGATCTGTTTTGTTTAGTTTTACATGTATTAAAATTGAAATAAAATTCTGTAGAACCATCTGTACTGTATTTTTATTTAGTTGATGAACAATAAAATTTCGTTTTCTTTTTACTTAGTGTTTATTTTTTTCATTTAAAAGACTGTAAATGTGGTAATTTTTTATTAATATACAGCATATACCTTCAATTATTCGGCATTTTCTCCTCAAGTCCCGAGGTTGCCGGATTTTTGAATGTCTACCTGTAATACAAAACCATATACCAAATTTTGTATAATAAAGTTCTTATACATAAAAAATATATAAGCTTATTTATTATGGTATAATAATTTTTAATACAATTAAACAAATCTTATAAAAACACGAAAAATAGAATATATGTTTAATACAACATAATATTTAATGCGATGAGTGGGCTTGTTTTTCAGCACAAATTCTCTCAATACAGTAAATGATTTCTGGATACATCAATATATGTACCGTATTTATAACCCTTTTTGCTAATTCATTTTTTCGATTCAAATTTGAATTTATTTTTTGCTTGTTTGTCTCAAAAATGATGTTTTTGTTTAATTCTTACTCGCCCCACAGTTTTGAAAACACTGCATTAGAGCATTGCTCAAGGATTGATATGCATGTGAATTGCATTGACTAATCAAAGAAACTAACGATTACGTCATTGTAGTAAATACGAGTAGTTCTAAGTCGACACAGTTTTGAAAACACTGCACAAGGATTGATATGCATGTGAATTGCATAGACTAATCAAAGAAACTAACGATTACGTCATTGTAGTAAATACGAGTAGTTCTAAGTCGAGGATTATTCAATATTTAATAAGAAATTAATAAAATATATGTCATTCTTAAGGAACAGGATATAAATTCTATAAAAACAAAACTAACGCTCTTCTCCCAAATTCTATATTTGTGGAATTTCAATAGCTGCAGTTCAATATTAAATTTGTGGATTAGATCATGTTTGCTGGAAATTTTAAGAGCCGTCTCGTTTATATTTGTGATAGTTAATCAAAATCTTTTATAATCGTGGAATGGCACCTTTTCTTAATTATCTGTTCGATTTATAGTCATTTACTTTGCATAATTTTAATGTTTTTAAAGAAAATTGAACCTTTTGATTGTAGTTGCAATAGCTGTCTGTTTTTTCTTTTACATCTTTTATTGCAACAATCGTATTTTCTATAATTCACTGTTAAAGTTTCTCTTCGTATTTTTTGATACCCATAAATAAGAATTTAATTTTTTGATTGTAGTTGCAATAGCTGTCTGTTTTTCTTTTACATCTTTTATTGCAACAATCGTATTTCCTATAATTCACTGTTAAAGTTTCTCTTCGTATTTTTTGATACCCATAAATAAGAATTTAAATATATAATTTTCTTCCAATGGAATGGAAAAAATATCAAAAATAGTTTGAAATGTTGATATCACCCAAGTGACAATTTTTAAAACCATTTCGCTACAAATGATTGTAACTAGAAATACACACAGTGCCACCTATGTAATTACATCAGCGAATTTCATATCTAAGCAACAAACTGTACATTTCAAAGTTCAATATCACAGATTACTAATACAGATGGGACACTCAGCTAAAAACAAGGAAATTTCAGTACCACAGCGCCTCTCAGTTAGTTGATTGTGTATTTTTTCTTGAATGTAAAAATTTTATAATTTTTCAAGACATTGACCAGTATTAATATTTCCAAAGTCATTTAAATAATAAAGGATATTTTATTATTTTAAAATATAGAACTATATTGAATAATAATATTACGTAGTAATCTGTTTCCCATAAGCAGCTTTCGTTTCTAGTAGCCATCTTGTTTTCTTAAGACGTTTGATCGTAGCTCGTGGATCGAAGTTAACGTTAGTTATTTATAAAAGGTATTTAGTATACCTTGGTAGATTGGCATTTATGGGTCATATCCTCCATATTAACAGGAAGAAGAAGAAGATTGGAATTTATATTATTATACAACGTATTTTCTATTGAGTGAGAGAACTCATCTGCTTAGGCTTAGTAAATGTACTGTATATTAGTTATTTTGAAATGTTTTCATTATTATTATTTAATATCATTAATATATTTTTGATATATAACTTCAGTTTGTACAAATATAAATTTTCAATAAAATTATATTAATATAATATACGTTGTTTTCCGAAGCTTGAAAATAGAATATATTTATATAAACACACAGGTTTCATTAATGTTTAACAATTCGGAAAGAAATTGTTATCAAATTTGTATTATAAATATTTCGAATGTATAAAGTCTAAAACACGATTAAAAATCAACGTTTTGTTTTTAAAAATACATTTAACTTCTTAAAATCGGAAATAAATCAAGAAAGTAGTATTCACAATAACGATTACTGTATATAGGAAGTACAGCCATTTTTGTGATGTCATATCCTGGCTTTGTTGATGACGTTTAACTGTTAGTAGCACCATCTATGTTACGTTCTAAAGAAGTAATATGATTGGTTCTTTATATGGCTACGTCATTTTGAAAAGTTACCATTGAAAGTATAGGAAGTGTCCCATCTGTATTAGTAATCTGTGTTCAATATTATATTAGTTATCACTGATTTTATGAGATACAGAAATCACAAGCAAATTTCTGGAATAAGTTGTTAACCAGAAAAGTTAATGGTAATTTTTCGCTTATCAAAAGTTTCGGTACAGAACTTTCCAATTATATATATTGTATATAAACAACATTACATTATATATATATTGCAATGTTTGTTGCCTGTTTAGCAATTTAAATATTTTTATTTTTAGCCAAACTGCCGACATCATGACGGCATGACAGTTACCACATAAACTGTATTATGTACCTGAAATTTTCGAGCAATTCCATCGACTCCAGGTAAAACTATGGCTTGCCATCCAGCCGGGTTCAAATCCACATCCCACACCATTAGTTTTTCAGGAGAGGTCCGGTTCCGGCCCGTTGAACCCCATCCTTCAACTTTTCGGTTGACTCCATCATGGTTGTTGGCCAGCCTGTGATGGGCTCTACAAGGGCCCGCTGCCAGATAATATATATTCCTTGTGATATATGGTGGCTTAACTACACTATCCTAACCTAAGAGGTTAAGCCAGATTGGACGCGTGGAAACGTTTCGGCTTTCCACTCTGCCGGGTTCGAATCCCGGGTCCCCTTGAAAATATTTATCATGGGGTCCGGGCCCGGCCCGTCGATCCCCGTCCTCCACAATCCGGCTGACCCCTCCGCAGGGGTGGGCAGCCTGTGGAAGGGCTTGTTTCGCCCCGCCACATAGTATTTTCCTGAATGGAGTGTGGCGTCATCTGTTGACAAAAAAAAACCTAAGAGGTTAAATTAGTGTAGTTACACGTAATCTGTGTGTAGTTAAGCCGCTGGGTACCCTTGCTAGTTTATAGATCACACACATAAATATACTAACTTTTAAATAGGTTTTATTATTTACAATTCAAAATAAGTAATAATTACAAAAGAATATTCATACGAGAAACTAATTAATGTTTATTCCTGCTGAACTGTAAAAGAATAATCCAGTGGGTTACTGTAAAGCTTAAAAACTGAAAAATATGAATATATATGGTTAATATTTCTGAATAAACATTAGAATTTTTAATTAACTATACTTAATTTATAAACAAGAAATAATAGAAAGATTTGAATAACTATTATAAGATTTTCGATTGTTTTCTATTACAAAAAAATAAAACTAATAATAATTTTATAAAATTATAAATATATAAAATGACTAAAATATTCTTCTTACCTGAATAAATTTTAATTTATCTATAACAAAGCAATTGAAAAAGGTAAAACTGCATTTTCTTTTGGAGTATAATATTAAGAAATTTCCTATCTAATTATAAAAATATACGAATTATAAAATATTAGTAAAACGATAACAATGATTATAAATGTTTATATAAATTAAACTTACAATGATTTTCTCTCTGTGGTTTAAATCTTGAAAATATATTTCATATAAAAGATAATATATTCGACTTCTCTGGAAATATATTGAAAAATTATTCAATAAAAATCTTTCAAGATGCAGTATAACTGTATAAATTATAATTTAAATATCTGCAATTTAGGGTTATTATGTTTATAAATTATTGTATATCAGAATATACAGTAAATCTTTAATCGATAATAATAAAAAACAATATATGTATCCGTGTCTGTAGATATACAGTATATAGATACATGTGGGTGTGCTTCTGGTGGCCTTAAATCGCTTCAAAAAGGTTTGATGCCTTCAAAATTTGATAGCAGTTCCAATATGATTAGGTAAGTTAAGCCACTTTATCGTACGAGAATCCATCAGAGGCTGGCCAATATCCATGATGGAGTAAGCCCAAGGGTAAACTGGATTATTGGAAAGAGAGAGTTCAACGGACTAAGACAGGTCCCTCCTGAAAAACTGGAGGTGTGGGACCCGGATTTGAATCCGGATCTGCCAGGAGGAAAGTCACAGCTTTACCACGCAATCATCTGGCCGACAGGTCCAGTACGGCTAGAGGAATTGAGGTGACAAATATGATTAAAATTAATCTATATAATAGGGAATCACAACGAAAATTGTTTAATACTTCATTTTTGTTTTGATTTATGGGCTGTTGAGTCCTTCAACTCCTTCTAGATGGCCGGATTGGCCGCGTGGAAACGCTTCGGCTTTCCACTCTGGAGGGTCCGGGTTCGAATCCCGGGCCCCACCCCTTGAAAATATTTATCATGAGGTCCGGGTCCGGTCCGTCGATCCCCGTCCTCCACAATCCGGCTGACCCCTCCGCAGGGATGGGCAGCCTTGGAAGGGCTTGTTTCGCCTCGCCACATAGTATTCTACCTGAATGGAGTGTGGCGTCATCTGTTGACAAAAAAAAACTCCTTTTAGATAAGACGGAAAATTCGCCATATGAATCGAGAAATCCTTTTAGATAAGACGGAAAATTCTCCATCTGAATCGAGAAATCGTAAAAAGTGACCAAAGAGTGCCCCATTTTTCTGACAAACGGTTTGCTCCTTATGGCAGCATCGTTTTGCTTATATTTTTCTATATTCTACTCTTTGCATTATGTTCCTTCATTCATCAAAGAGTTGAACCTCTGAATTTGCCCGATATTTCTTTTGATAAATGTTGACCTCGTCAATAACATATTTCAAGTAAGTTTAATTTTGAAGATAGACATACACACAATCTCAAAAATGATACCACCGCTGTCATTGTCACATTACTGAATGACTTGCACGTGTGACATGTATTGTATTCAGCGATAAAAAAAAGTCACTCTAGTATTAACTAGTCTAATACTTAATATTACTCTATGTCATTGTGTCCTTATTCCATATATAACATTATATAAGTTATGAAATCATCTCTTAAGTTATGACAGAGATTGGTGGGATGCTACGATTCTGTCTATATTTCTATTTGGAGGATATCAGACCGATTCTAATACCAACAGATTTTTTACGGGATCTGATCCTCATTTTTTAACTATTGGCCATTTCATCTCAAGTTTAGGCTCCTCATATGGTTCTGTATTGGCATTGTCGGTAATATATGATAAAAATAAAAATGGTGTAAAACCAGAGAAAATATGTGACTGTCGTTATTGGATGATGATGCAACAATACTCTACAAGCAAACAGGTACACAACTCTAATAATAGCAATAAACGGCATGAATAGCCGCGATAACGTAACAATAGTACTATAACAATGGATGATTTGACAATTACATAATAACATAGATATATAAATATATATATATGTATATATAGGTTATTCTTCAAACATAGGTTTTTTTGTCAACAGCACTTCCACTCAAGTAAAGAACAATCTGGCCGGGCTAATAACATCTTCGACAGGTTGCCAACCCTGAGGAAAAGTGAGCCAGATTATAGAGAATGGGATCGACAAGTCTAGACTCCATGAATAAATTTTTCAAGAGGTGGGACACAAAAATCCTACCCGGGATCCAGGATAGAAGCTGAACCGTGTGGCCAATCCGGATGACTTTCGGAGGTTTGGACCAGCCTATCGATCACAACAGTTCAGCCAAACTTCCCAAAAGTATAGACGGTCTGTAGCAGGATCTGTGTTCGCCCACCGCTTAGTCATCAATGGCGATTGAGAAGTGTCACAACAGTTCAGCCAAACTTCCCAAAAGTATAAACGGTCTGTAGCAGGATCTGTGTTCGCCCACCGCTTAGTCATCAATGGCGATTGAGAAGTGGCATCATATATTGACAAAAATGTCTACATCAGGTTATACAAAACATAAGTGATAGCTATGAATATAGTAGAAACAGGTTCAGCGTGAAAAGACTTCTGCTTTCCATTCAAAGGAATTGGATAGGTTCCAAATCCAACCCTCTTTGGAAAATTTATTCATGGGGTCTGGACCCGACTCATAGATTCTACTCCTCTACAATTCTGCTGGTCCCTCTGCAGAGATGAGCATCCTATGACAAGACTTGTTTCATCCGGCATCTAGTACTCAACAGAGTAGAAATCTAGTGTCATCTCTTGGCAAATAAAGTAATAGTAATGATAACAGTAAACGTAATACTTTCAGTTTTTCGGGCAAATATTGCAAACGCTTCCAAAAATAATTACACTCGTCAAATAAAAAATTTTATAATTATATACTTACAATTTGGTAAAGAGGTATAAAGACAATCGCCGTCGGGATCAGTATCAGCAGAAGTACTCCGCAAAAATAATTCAAGAAATAAGCGATAATAGTATTCACTTCAAAAAATAAAAGAATATAAATCAGGTCGAATAATTCTACTACATAAATAATTATTGAAACTGATATGATGGAACATAGTGAATTTTCACAGCAAGTAAAAAGATCATTTAATGCATCGTCGATATATTGTAAATACGCAAAATCTATTTTCTTTCTAGTTCTTATGTAATATTGAAGTTCTTTAATGTAGCACTTGTGTAACATTACAAGAACAGTGCTTAGGAGAAATATAAAGTATCCGGAATATAATATGATTCCACAGACGAATATTATCAGTGTGTTGACGAAAGCACAGCATAAGATATCGTAACCTGTCGAACTGATCAAAAATCTCAGATACGTATAAAAACTCATCATTATAAGAGATGTTATAACGTATGTGATGGAAAATAATATAAACCACAAACGTTCTTCTAAATTTCGCGAAACTTCAATTTCTCTGGTATAGAATATTTTCGAAATTCGATCGCAGGATGAAAATATATTTTGAAAACGTGATTTTGACATTTGACTTCTATCCATGGACTGAAAATTGAAATAAATTAGTATAATGCATATTATTAAGATTTGAAACATAAAAGATGCTTCCTCCCAAGCATGACTAATATCGCACATTATGTTCCATGAATCCTTATCTCTTATAATCATCATTATTATGTAATTTATTAACATAAATAAACCAAGTAGGCGTAAAGCCACAAAAAAATATATGCGAAATTTCGTAGTTTGGACGAAAGATATACCAAAAATTCGAAGAACTTGAATAATCGGTTTAAATACCTCTCGATTAATTTCTATTGCACCTCTAGCAGTCCTTAATCTCAGATTAAACATTATTATATAGTTTGTTTTTAATTTAGACTCGAATTTTATATTCTTGAAACTTTACCTGGTGGATTAAGAAAACTTATTATTTTTAATAATTTCGATTCAAAGTAATTTATATTTTCATTTTGTCTGTCCTATGAGCACTTTGATGCTTCGATATATAAGTTTCAAATATTTACCAGCTTTCTGTTAATAATGCTCCAGACATTGTGGCAACTTGCTTTAAGATATATCGAAAAATACGAGAAAAACTAATAATTTTAAAAAAGAATTAAGAAAATTATTGAAGGAAAATTCCTATGTTTTTACTGCTCAAAGTATCAGAGAGAAGTAAGTTTTGCAATCAGTGCTTCAATGAGTTTCAACATGATGCAATAATAGAAGTGTACAGCAGTGCTTTATAAAAATTCTTCATTATATGCAGTTAATTAATGTGCATGTAATGATATATGATGGGTTTTTATTGGTTTAATGATTATTACTTACGTGTAACAGGTATATTTATAATCCTAACGTTATTAATATTTATGCATCGCGTGTCACTTCATGCAATGCCATTTTGTTCTTTTATTTATGGTATATACAGAATAATTTTATCTCCGAACATTCAATTTTGATGTATTTTTAAATGTTAACATATACAACAAAAATTTAAGAAATTCAGTTTAAAGATAAATTGTTAATCATTTTAATTTTTAAATAATTATTCACAATTTTCATAAATACGTAAAAGCCTATTGAGGGCGAAGAACTGTTTGATGTTTGCTAATAATATTTATTTTCAAATAATTATTTTATTTTATTAAAGAATTTAACAATACGGTTATTTTGAATTTCTTTTTAAATTTTGATAACTTTTATTAGCTTATTAATAAGCCTACTTTCCAAAGGAAAGTGAATTTTATTAAAGAATTTAACAATTCGGTTATTTTTATTTTTTTTTTTAAATTTTGATAACTTTTATTAGCTTATTAATAAGCCTACTTTCCAAAGGAAAGTGAGATTTATAAGATCACCATGAGTTGTCTTTATGCAGCATTAATAAGTTTTGAATTAATATATTTTCATGAAAATCAGCAGGTTCAATGTTAGCCTTGAATCTGCCTCATTTAGTCTTCTTGCTTCAACCATTTAAAAATGGCGGACGTTTAAACTTAAAAAAATTCTCCTTAATAACTTTTGAATTCTTCGGTTGAATTGAATCATTTTGTTGATAACCAGAATTGAATCCTTCCTGCTCTTGAGGTTAGGTTAGAGATGTTAAGCCGCCATATCTCACGAGGGATATATTTTATCTGGCGGCGACCACTTATAGAACCCATCACAGGCTGGCCAAAACCCATGATGGGGTCAACCGGATGGTTGAAGGATGGGGCTCAACGGGCCGGGCCCGGACCTCTTCTGAAAAACTGGAGGTATGGGACCCGGATCCTCCAGGATGGTAAGCCACACTCTTCTGAAAAACTGGAGGTATGGGACCCGGATCCTCCAGGATGGTAAGCCACAGCTTTACCACGCGGCCATCCGGCCGACCCTGCTCTTGAGAAAATTTATTTAAGTACTACAGTATATTATGATTTATATCATAATTAACTCACTTATAATCGAGGATCATAACATTCTTTTGGTTCTACCAATTTCCTTCCTATACATATTTATTTATTGATATCAGACTAATGTATTATATATGATTATTCAAAGATAAATATTTACTATTGTTTTAATTATGCAAATATATGAATCAATGATTATTACTAAGTAATTCTATTAATTGAATCTTATTTATGTTTATTGTTTATATAGCGAAATTGAATATTTAATTAACATGAGAGGTTATTTATTGGAAATCATTAATTATGCTTCGGATAATATTTAACATTAAAGTTTAGTAGAAGACAATTTAATGAATATTCTGTTCACTACTTAACCTTTATGAAAACTATTCTCAATATCCATCGTATTTTTATTTTTTTATTTTTGGCATATTTTACGCCCCTTTCCACTCAGAGAGATTACTAAGGGGTGGGGCCAGTTCCAACCACGGGCTTCACCCACACCTGTGGAGGGGGGTGGATGAAGGACGGGGATCGATAGGCAGGGCCCAGGACCCCGAAAAAATCCGGGACTAGACCTGGGTCCTCTTGCCTGGCACGCTGACAACATTACCACTCAGCCGCCTATCCATCGTATTAGGATTTGCTAGATTATATAAAAATATAAATAAAAATTAATTATTAATAATCAAGTAGAATTCGAAATTCTTTATCGTCATAATTGTTATATGTATACAAAACTCTTATTCATAAAGATTACAATTTACAGTAAGACCCCATTTAACGCGGGGAATACGTTCCAAAGAAACCAAGCGCTAAACGAGGTCATCGTAACACGTAAATAATAAAATAGGTGAAACAGAACAGTGAATAAAAAATATATGTACCATTCTATTATTTTATAACATATATTATTACTATTGTATTACATTAATTATAGAC
>AYEL01073762.1:0-16853 GCA_000484575.1 Olivierus martensii
TATACTAATCGTGAACTATCGATCGGTACTATTTTTATTAGTATGGCGCTAATCTATAATTGTACTTGTACCGTTCGTTGTTTGTATCACAAAATGTAGCGTGTGTAAAGCCTAATTCCCATAGAATAGAATTGGAGAACATAGGTTCAGATTCGTCAGAAAGATGCAGAATTTGATTATATAATTTTATATAATGAAATCCTGCGTATATTAAGCCAAACTCCCATAGCATAACGTGGGAAAACGTTTTATATGTTGAAATCCTGCATATAATACTACTAGTGAAATCAGTATTTATAATGATTAAATTACTAAATACGTATATACCTTTCTGGTACAACTGTCGCCTTACCGAAGCATGGCGAAAGTGGTACAAATCGAAAGGGGGATGAAACATGCAAAAAATCCCTAGTGAACCAAGGGTCAAAGATCGAACGTTTACGTGATAAAGATCCCCGCAAAGTTCCGTTTATTGCAAATGGCTCATGTGGTTTGACGTTGTGCCTGGCGTCGCTGCGATCTGCCATGCGACGCGTCCCATTCCCGTGCTCCACTACCTATGCCGCCTAGATACCTCTGTATCTCGTAAACGTTTGACTTTTGACCCTTGGTTCACTAGAAATTTTTTGCATGTTTCAACCCCCGTTTCGATTTGTACCACTTTCGCCGTGCTTCGGTAAGGCGACAATTGTACCCAACGAACGATTTAGGAGATTGTCGCGTCTCGGACGCGCCGGTTATGCCCAGATTCAATTACGTGAGCGCGCGCTTCCATAGAGTTCTATTGATATATAAAGTGAAATCTTGCAATATGTTAACGTACGAGAAGTAACGCTCTGCATCACTACCGTCTGCACTCTATGTTAGCAATCGTAACCATAGTTGTCGGTAAGATACTAGGCTTAACTTCGTCTTAACATCCTTGCCGTGGGCAATTTCTCGGCTAGATTCTGCTTTACACAGAATTGTCAAATGTGATACCATTCGACAGATCCCATCAGTCTAGTCAAAAATAATAATAGAATCATGGGCAAAAGCGGCACCGATTAGATATTCCGAAAAATTTACCTCGAACAGGATAAACAAATGAAGTAGGCTACCACGAGAAGTAAAATATCACGTGAACATTATCGTAGTGACGAAAAACTGCCATGGTTTTACTCGCCAAAAATCCGCCGGGAATTATTTTTTGAGAACTAAGATTGTAGAGTATTATATACATGTATATTGCATAATATCTGTTTATCGGTTATGATTTTATGCTGAAACTTTATCATTTCAGAAGGAAATTATAAAATTGTTTCATAGAAATTAATCAAATTAGTCACGTAATTTATGGATTTCATTTTAATTCATAGAGGTGGTAATATGTCATTGTTATCGTTGTTCTTTAACTATTTTTAACTATGATTTTTATGTACTGTGATAATATCTTGTGGGCTAAAATTTAAATTCTTAACAATTATAGCAGTTTAAAATATTAATATATAACATTATTTTCTGCAACAATTTTAAGTGAAATATGTTGAATTATGAAAAAAATTGTTGACTGGCAAACAAATGACAGAGAAAGGGAGTTGTTAAGATAAGATCTACGCAACTTTTAAGTTTCATCTGCTTCTTTAGAAATTATATCGGTCTGTGAGAAATTTTTCTAGAGCTTACAAATGCAAATATATGTTGCATATTTTAAATTATTGTGTAGAGAATTCCATTATTGAAATACTATGTAGAGAAAATTTAGTTAATTTTTTCATTCCTTGCAAAAGTCCCGATCAAGAGAATTATGGGAAATTTATTGTGTCATTTGTTTTCAGAATGCGAAAAAGTCTGGTATATAATTGGCGTTTAATCATGCATAGCGCCGCTTTAAGGCCGGTTCCCACTTGCTATGTAGTCTGCAGCAAATGCAGGACGGAGCTCGTTTCCATGGCAACGGAACGTGACCTTGCGGCTCCTTGTTAGAAACGCAATTTAAAACTGATCTAAATAAATGATGAACAGCAGTGTAAACGATTCACTTCAAATTAACAGCTGCAATGAAATATCCCTAAAGTATACTTCGGGAAGTTCACGATTTTTGATAAAAAAGTCATTAATATAATTGATTTATAACCTTCGATGAAAATATTCACGGCAGTTAATAAAAACCATCGATTAAAATATGGGTGAAAATACGGATTTCAATTTATTAGCTAGAAAAAAGTGATCATTTCAATTATCACTGGTGAAAAGCTTTTATTTTTGTTTTTAACCAAATTTTATTTACAATATTAATTAATTTCTTCCGTTCGTCCTTTCTGAAAACAATATATTCAATCTTTATTTTGATGACTTTTCCATATACAATGGAGTAAATATTTTATTATTTATTGAAGATACACGAATATATTAGATTTAATTTTCAAACATCTACTCTGAAATATTTAATTATAAAATTTAAAAAACTGTTAAATTTATTGGATAAAAATACACTCCGTAAATCGAAATTTTAAACTTTTCATTATTTCAATAGACTACATTTAATTACCTTGTGTAAATATTTGTATTATTTGATTTCACTATTGAAGTCAAAAAATACAAAATTAAATTTTTCGAAATGAAATTGAAAACACAAATGTTATTAAAATGAAATACAATAAGGCATAGTACTCGGATATACAATATTATAAGTTTATAATTCTGTATTATTGGTGACATTTTGTGGAAATCGACGAAAAATCTCTGGCTGAAAGTTTCAAGCTTGTGAAATAAGAAAAGTAATTATTTAATTATATTTATCAGTAATCGCTTTATTTATAAATATTATAATCAATATTTAACAGATATATAAAAATGAGGAATATTCTAAGGAACATTACACTCACCATTGCTCCCAAAATAGTAAGAAATATTTTGAAAATTAGAATGTTGTAGAAAAATTCTGATACATAAAATAATTATTCCATTATTGTAAAATTCCTTATTTTATTTAAAGTATGGCAAATTTTAATAGCAATTATACTCTGCAGTAAGATACTCGAATCTAAAAAGATTATAATTTTTTTATTAAATTATATTTTAAATATAATAATAAATTTATTAAAAGATTCTTTATGTATACAAATTAATTAACTTCAATATAAGATTCCAGGCGTTCTAGAGCTAACAAAGACAGAAAAGAGTTTCAATAATTTAGGATTTGTTTCAAATTTTCTTCTTCTTCTTCAAGAATACCTTGGCTTTAGGTAAACTTTAAATCATATAAGTTTATGAAAACAATGTTCTAATAACTATTTTAAATTTCAGTTACGAAGTTAATATAGTTCCGAAAAATGTAATTGTTGAACATCTCCAGAAAAATGTAAGATATGAAAGTAAATCTTATTATATATGACTTATTCAGTGATATATCTTGTTAAATTAATTATTGTTTTTCCCTTTTTAGAAAAGTGACTTGGCACTGCCGGTAACACAAAGTTTCGAAATATCGAAAATCATAAAATTTTCTTACCCGTTTGGTTTCAATGGAATAAAATTTTTAGTTGCGATGCCAGCAGAAGTGTCGAAAATTTATGCAATAACTTACCCGTTTGTAATACAGGTATGCAACAATTCAAATACTATCAAATTGTCATAATTATTTAGAATTTTAGTTTTCTCGGCTGTAGAGAAAAATTAATTTTTTGATTCAATAAATTATTCAGATTATGCTAATATTGATTCATCTGCAAAATATATATTTAAAACAGGAATTTATTTTGAAGATAATTTGCCTTTATTATAATAATAAAATGATTTATTGCATTATTATTAATAGTTTCTATTACTTTTTATTAGTGATAGAAATAATAATCTAATCAAATACTTAAAACAAATCTACAATTCGGACTATGGTAAGTAATTTATAAGTAATTTAGAGTTGTGATGGAAATGAATGAATATTTACAGCAAAACCAATTAGTTACTCTTACATGCGGAGAAAGTATAATTTAAGCTGTAATATTCATTATTTTTAATTATTATTGATTATTTTTTAAAATGTAATTTTATAGTCAATTTTATAAATTAGAGTACAGTACAATATTTAAAACTAAACAAGAAATTTGTTTTATCTGTAGCAAAATTTATTGCATTAATTCTAATTTTAACTTGATTCTAATTTTGATCGCCAATTTTATAAGATATAATAAAAAAGAGAATCTGGAGAATTTCATAATTCTTTTAGATATCGCATCTAATATAAAAATATCGGTTCGATGCAACATGTAGAAATATAGTGACAAGACATTAAACCCTTTGCTTCGTCAAGGCTGCTACCATATGGGAGAAGCAGCTCGGATAGTATAACTCTGAATGATATAGTGACAAGCCAGTAAACCATTTGCTTCGTCAAGGCTGCTACCATATGGGAGAAGCAGCTCGGATAGTATAACTCTGAATAATCGGGAGTTTAAATATATATAAGCTCCAAGTTTTTCATAAGCAAAAAATTTTTTCAGTTTTACATTGAACACGCATTTCGTAGGTTCGCTAACTCTATATAATATCTTACAATATTTTCTAATTTTAAGGTATTTTAATTTTCTTATTGTTTATGTAGGTTTGGATAGCAATATTTGTTTCTTACATAATATCAGTGATGGTATTTACTATAACATTTTGGAAGGATTCAAAAATATATAAACGAAAATTGATAAAAATTAGCAATATTGCATGGGCACTTTTTGGATCATTTACTGCTCAAGGTTATTATTTATTGCTTAAACAATATATTTCCTATTTTAACTTTATTTACAAATACAGGAATGAAATTTTAATATATTTTTCAATATTTTAGGAAATCAGTTGTTTTCTCCATCTGGACAATGTTGCAAACTTTTAGTTTCAGGATGGATCCTTGCAATTTTTGTCATTACTTCTAGTTATAGTAGTGCACTAATGTCTTTCATCACTTTTCCTGGTAGAGAATTTGTTCCTCGCACATTTTCTGAATTATTGAAGATGGCCAATAAGGGAGATTATATTATTTGTTGTTATCTTCAGAGTTCAATCGTAAAAATTATTTCTGTAAGTACCAGGTATTTATTATGATAATTAAATCGTTTTTTTCATTTTGTAGGTTATGTATTTTATATAAAAACAGTGTTGATTTTATATTTATTCGCAGTTCAGAAATGTTCTAAAAATAATTCTTTCAACACATGGATCGTCTTGTAAAAAATGATTTTTAAGTAAATACAGTAAAGTATTTCTGAAAAAAATGTTACATTTTCGGATCAGAATTGCATATCTGGTTAGATTTGGTTAAGATAGTTTGATTAAGCCCCCATATCCTTATGGGATATTCTGTATCTGGCGGTGGCCACTTATAGAACCCATCACAGGCTGGCCAACACCAATGATAGGGTCAACTGGATGGTTGAAGGATGGAGTTCAATCGGCAGGACTCGGATCCCTCCTGAAAAACTGGAGGTATGGGATCTGGATTTGAACGCAACAGGGTGGTAAGCCACAGGTATATCTGGTAATTCTATTATTTCATTCTTTTGTCATCTGTCGAATGGCTGGGATGAATATCCATTCCCTTACCATTTTGGAGGATCCGAGTCCCCCATTTGGAGTTTTTCAGCAGCAATCCGGGCCAATGCCATTGAGTTCCATATTTCAACCTTCTGATTAATCTTCAACCTGAATTGTAAAGTTGTGTCTTACTACCCTTGAGAATCCAGGTCCCATACCTCCAGTTTTTCAGAAGGGATCCAGGCCCGGTCTGTTGAATCCTATTCTGCAAACCATACGGTTGACTCCATTATGGGTGCTATACCAGCTGCGATTGTCTCCATAAGTGACCGCCGCCAAATACAGAATATCCCTCGTGCCATATAGCGGCTTAACCAAACTAATCTAATCTAATATAATCGATTGATCTCACCATGAGTGTTAGGCTAGCCTTTGATGGGCTTCGTCCCGAGACAAAGTATATCCCACGACAAATATGGCACCTTAATTAACCAACTTAACCTTATTTTCTTCGCATTTATTTATCTGGATTATTTTATATTGTATGTGAATATTTATGATAACCCTAAATTTGCGAAGCTTACAATTATAGAAAATTTACCGTATACCGAATTCTTAAAGTCGGTTGGATAGCTGCATGGTAAAAAACTGTCTTCTCATCATGGACCGAGTTCAATTCCGAATTCCACACCTACAGTTTTTCAGGAGAGGTCTGAATTATTGAATTCAACTTTCAATCTTCCGACTGATTCTCCATGAGTTTTAGCCAGTTTATAGTGGGCTCTAAATATTTCTAGTGTGATATCGCAGTTTATCCAATATTAACTACTTAACTGAATTCCGAAATACGGCACCTTAAGAATTTAGGAGAATAGAATTTGCCATTTGGACATTAAGAAATATGATTTTTCGCCTTGTAATCTTTAGAATAAAATTATATTATTGTTTCGAGGTTATGTTAATATTTATATGGAATATATTTTTGTAATGCAAATTAACAGTTTCACACTAAAAATCCGTTAACATTAAATCCGAGTAAAGTTTAATCTGGCACAATACGGACTGCATATTCAATTCATTTATTATCAAATATATATGTACTAACTCTTTGGATATGATCAGTAAGCCAAGATGGAAATATATTATGCTGCCACGTTGGAGAATCAGGCTTTCATTTCCGGATCCCTCACTCCAAATATTTTTCAGAAAAGGTTTGGCCGGTATTTGAACTCCATCTTCAGTCCGACGGCTGATCCAACCACGTGTGTGGGTGGCCTGTGGTTGATACTAGAATAATCTCAGGTAATAATATAACATCATTAAAAATGATATAAATCCACTTAAGAAATATCAATTTATAATTAGTTTATATAATTTATTAAGTTAGAATATTCCTGTTTTTTCATTGCGACGTTAACACAATAACATTCTTTACACTAAAGCAATGGTTCTTAACCGGTGTTCCCGGGAACACTGATGTTCTGCAAATGTGTTAAACGTGTTCCGCGAAATTATGAAAGTGAGGCTTACTTGAATGAACTTACCGTACTGTGCAGTAGCCTACATAGTGCAAGTGTGTGTCATTTTATAATGTAGACAAGATTCAACTTGCATTTTCGAATAAATAATTTAAGCAGGCTTACCCACAAATGCACTTAAGATTTTGATGCAGTTTTCGACATCATATTTTTTGTGTGAGCTATGCTTTTCAACATTAATGTACATAACATCTAAAAACGCTAAAAACTTAAGAATACTGATGAAAAAAATGAGGCTAGCTTTATCACATATTATACCTGACATTGCTCAAATCTGCAGAAGACAATTAGCTCAGGCATCACATTAAACTTGATTGAAAAATGTTCAATTTTTCTAAAAAGTTACTTACAGTTTTTAAGAATATATGTTTTTTTAATTAATGCTTTTTTGTTTTTGTGAATCGGGGGAAGTTGACCAACTTTTTCTTTTTGACGCTAAAACTCATATCAAATTTTAGTATTTTCATTTCATGTTTTTTGTACTTAAAGTGTTTCGCATATATGACTCAATCAAAAGCATTGAAATAACAATCGGATCATTATTTATAACGTTTTTAAAAAAGTTACAATTAATCATTTCACGGGATATTCGAAGTAAGATGCCACTGCGCTTTTGATGATATTCACTTTAATAAATAGCAAAAATAACTCTTTACTCATCTAATAAACTTCTTGTTCACTATACCATGTATATTTTAATAGAATAAATTGTTTATTTTCTATAAATTAGAAGAATTAAATAAAATCAGATATTTAGATATCGTATACCCACAGTGGACAAGTTGCGGCTCGTGACCACATTCGACTTTTTGGTATCATTAGTGTGGCTCTATATAATGAAAGCCAAGAATTAATATAGAGCAATCACTTTTAATTAAGAAAGATGTAAGAATTGTCTATTTGTCCATATAAAATAAGCTATCCCATACACTTAAGAAAATGTATTTAACAGTTTTTCTAAGCCCTTCATATACAATTAGCATTAAACATATAATGAATTATTTACTGTTTAGTTCCATTCCATATTTTTCATCATGATTTTTCTATAATCTCCTTTCTAACGTTCTGTAAGGTAGGTAAAGGCCTACCACATATCTGTGAAGCATTGAAGCAATTCGTACCTCTCTGTTTATATGTTATGTTGCAAGTTTTAAACTATCTTCGAACCAAAGATCTTTGCTTGGATCCTAATATATGTTCTTATCATTTAATTTATGAAAACAAATTAAGAATACAAAAATTTAAATTCTGCATCTAACCCTGAAGCAAATATTGCCATCTTTCCCGTTGATCAGGGTGAGATGCAAATTTTAATCACGTGACTTAAAATGGCTAAATTAGACCGACATCGAAAGCAAAGTATTCTTTAAAATATTCATTACATATTAAATATATTAATTTTTACTATGATTATATTATTACGATTAATAATAATATTTCGTCGGCCGGATTGGCCGCGTGGAAACGCTTCCGGTTTCCACTCTGGAGGACCCGGTTCGAGTCTCGGATCCCACCCTTTGTATATATTTATCATGGGGTCCGGGCCCGGCCCGTTGATCCCCGTCCTCTGCAATCCGGCTGATCCATCCACAACGGTGGGCAGCCTGTGGAAGGGCTTGTTTCGCCCCGCCACATAGTATTCTTCAAGAATGGAGTGTGGTGTCATCCGTTGACCAAACAAAAATTGGTTTTGGAACGTAACTCTTTTTGTATTGGCTCCGGGTCTCTATTTCAAAAAATGACTATAATTTTTGATGAAAAAATAAATAAAGTTCGCATTGAGTGTTGAAATTTTCAACACTCACTGGGAACTTTTCGATTTCCCATGCGATTAATTGATAATCTGATAATAGCTATATTCTCTATTTTTGGCGGGCTTATAGGAGATTATAATTTCAAAAATGACTATAATTTCTGATGAAAAAATAAATAAAGTTCGCATTGAGTGTTGAAAATTTCAACACTCACTGGGAATTTTTCGATTTCCCATGCGAATAATTGATAATCTGATAATAGCTATATTCTCTATTTTTGGCGGGCTTATAGGAGATTATAATAAATCACCTTCTATCACCAACTGTTTAAATACTAACCAACTAGAGAAAAATAAGCTACTTTCCCCGATTACCATCTTCCCCGATTCATTCTATTTAACGTGCAATGTATAATTTTTAGTAAAATACATGTTTACGCATATTTTTGTTGTTTGTTTTTATGATCTTAATAATATAGTGTTTCGCAAATTTTCTTTGCAATCAAAAGTGTTCTGTGATTTCGAAAATGTTAAGAACCACTGCACTAAGGATTTATTATAATAACAATCAGGATATTCTAAATATTCGCTAAAGTGAGACATGGTTCAATGTGCTCCAAAAGCCACAGAATAAACGCTACATATTAGTAGGCCTCAGTTTATGTTTCCTGAATCGTACATAAAAATTTGGGTGCAGTCATTATTTTTCGGTTTCCCCCAATAACACATTCAATAAGTTTACATCAGATCTTTCTGCTACAATTCTATCACTTTAGATATTTTGCATCTCTTGAAGCTGTTCTCTTTTGCTTGATTTGTTGTTTACCAAATACTGATATACTGTCGACAGGATAATCAAGTTCAATTTGAGTTCCACGCTTCAATATTTTCAGGAGGAATCCTGAAATAATTGAGCCTGACCCATTGAATTCCATTCTGCAATTTTCCCTTTTGATTCCTTCAGTGCTATTAGACAGACTGTAGTAGTTTCTAAAAGTGGCTGCCTCTTTTTTTCAGGAGGGATCCTGAAATAATTAAGCCTGACCCATTGAATTCCATTCTGCAATTTTCCTTTTTGATTCCTTCAGTGCTATTAGACAGACTGTAGTAGTTTCTAAAAGTGGCTGCCTCTTGAAATATACCATATGTGATTCTGCAGAATAAATAAGTAACTAGTATATTTCTACCTATTTTTCAGTGTTATTGTTTATAACTTGATAAGAATGTTTCTTTTTACAAATTCCTTATATACTATACTACGGTTTATGAATATTGCATTTGGAATTATTTTCTCCAAGCATCTAGTACCCAAAAGAAAAGATAGAATGTTAGAATTCACCAGGAGGAACCGCAAGATCAACACTGGGATAAACCAAAGCAGTAGTCATACTAGTAGCAGTTAGAAGCAATAAATGGCGTTTGTCAGTTCACATAGCGAGATATATCGATATTTGATAGACAAAGAAATTACAAAGTGGCATTCAAGACAAGAAAAAATGGCTTCTTGCCAGGCAATACAAACGATGGAGAGAAGCTATAAGAAAAGTAATTGATTCCTAGTGGATGCAGATTGCACAAGATAGGCACAGTTCGTTCCAAAAAGATAGTTACTAGCTTCGCAGGGGCTGAGCTTACCGGAAGTTGATCGGTTATATATATATAGAGTTTTTTAAATATTCCCGTCGAACATAAGAATGAAATTTTATTTGGATAAACGTGAATTTTTGAAGTTTAAATTGAAAAAAGTGATATAAGAAAAGTAATTGATTCCCAGTGGATGCAGATTGCACAAAATAGGTACAGTTCATTCCAAAAAGATAGTTACTAGCTTCGCAGGGGCTGAGCTTACCGGAAGTTGATCGGTTATAAAGTCTGTCAGTTCGGACTCTGCATAATGGAAGCTAAAAATGGACGTGTCCGTTCTGACTAAGAAGTGGTAACTAAAAATAGACGCCGTTCTGACTAAGAATAGGGGTGAAGTATACGAATGAGATGGGTTGATTAAAGCGCTCTGAACTGAAAAAACTAATCGCTGCTCACTATTTGAATCCAGGCAGACTTTCTAGTTATAAATTGAGTAAATACATAACACACACTAATATCATTTTTTAAATTTTGAATATTGGTAATTATAAGCTAGGCAGGCTTTCTATAGAGAAAATAGATAACACGCTGTAATATCATTTTTTTAAATTTTGAATATTGGTAATTATGAGTATGATATTTACAGAGATATACGAATGAGATGGGTCGATTACAGCACTCTGAACTGAAAAACTAATCATTGCTCACTATTTCAAGCCAGCAAACTTTCTAGTTACGAATTGAATAAACACGCTCTAATATCATTTTTTAAATTTTTGAATATTGATAATTATGAGTAAGATATTTACAGATTTATTTTAAAAAATTCTAATATGCTAATATAAATATACCGTATTTGTTTGCCGCCATACTATATATAAAATATTCACACTTTTAACGCAAACTTTTGCCAAGCGTGCTACCGTCGTCCGCCATTACACTCGATTGCTAAATTTGAATATTGGTAATTATGAGTATGATATATACAGATTTATTTTTTTAAATTCTAAAATGCTAATATAAATATATCGTATTTGTTTGCCGTCATATATTATATATAAACTAGTGGATACTAAGCTGCGAGGCATTCTAGTGCCATCACGGCTGCTCACATCACCGATAAGTCAACCGTCAGATGGAGGATAGGGTTGAGCTGAGCTGAGTCCGGATTTCTGAAAAAACTTTTGAAAGTGTGATACCCGGCTCCTCCATGACGGAAGATAGCACGCTTCCATCGTGATAGAGACAATTTTAACTATCAGAAATTTCACTCAAGATGATAGCCTTACACTGTATAAATATTTTTAACCGGCCCGACTATCCCCGTACTTCACCACCCTAATCCACGGGTGTGGGTGAATACCCATGGTTGGAACTGGCCAGCCCCTTAGTAATCCCACTGGTTGGAAAGGGAAGTAAAAATTTTTTTCTTATCTCAAATAAATAAACAATAATAAATAACAATAAGTATAATACAGTGAAACCCCGATTTTGAAACTTTTCGGGGAACGGCCCGAAAAGTCGAACGAGCCGGTGAAATTTTGTAAAAACTAAGATTAGCATTTACTGTATCTGTATATCTTTACAAATTGAGTCCAATTGCTTTATAATGTTTTGGGTGAAAACAATAAAAATACAAAGTGAAAGATAGTTATAACTTTATTAAAATCAATAGAACATAATACGTAAATATGTAACAATTGAAATCTCTCATACTTTGTCTTTATACCGAATTTTCAGAAAGACGGTTTTGAACATAAACTATAAATTTTACTATCCAACACAAATATAAACTCTTATTAGAAAAATTAGTAGAAAACAAAAAACAGATATAACACAAAATTCATTTTGACACACAGGTTCAATTTTTATATTTTATTTTTTAAAACCAATGATTAAGTTGTTATGGAAACGAAATAAATATCGTTTGGTTTTTATCATTTGGTCAATTAACGGATATTAAACATTTTATCAATGAGAATCGTTTGGAACAGTTTTTAATTTTATTACAAATGCAGAAAGAAGTATACATTTTCAAATAAAACAATAAAATAAAATACTTCCCGTAGTCTCCATTATGTTGTTGCCGGTGCTTTGCTTGGTGCTTTAGTAACTTATCGCTTAATTACTCATTTAGTTACGACTATATAATGCTGCTTTTTGCGTAAATTAATAACAACATAAATCAAATTGTAAATAATAAATTGAAACTTTCCTAATAAATGCTCAAAATCAATTTTCCGGAAAAAATGATTGAACACCTGTCTAAGCCTACCTAACCCTGCTGCTTAGAAAAAATAAATGGAATTGTCCAAAGCTCTGCAAACTCGAATCGCTACCTGTACTGATTAATCTCATTGGTTTGTAAGTATTATAAGGAAGCCGAAACCTGAACCGATTAATCTCATGGGTTTGTAGGTATTGTAAGGAAGCTGAACATCTTCGCTTAGTGACAATCTTTTTGGAACGAACTATACATATTTTTTTATTCACTGTTCTGTTTCACCTATTCCATTATTTACGTGTTAAGAAGACCTCATTTAATGCTGTTTCGTTTAGCATTGGTTTCTTTGGAACATATCCCCTTCTTAAACAGGGTCTTACTGTAGTAAAAAATATATATGCATAAGCAAGCTTTTTTTGATCATCATAATTTAAATATGCTGTAGAAGTTTAACTATAGATTTAAGCATGCCATGAGATAAAAAAAAAAGGTTGAAAAACAACCGTTCTATAACAATAATCTTCAATAAGTTTGAACCTAAAAAGATCCAATAATATATATAAATTTCATGGATATCTTTGTCAAAATTAACAAGATAGTGTCTCATAATGTGTGAATTTTTTGCCTTATTTATATCAATAATATTGATCCCATATCATTTCCAACAAACATGATTCCCTAGTGTAGTAGTGACAAATGTTTTAAAGTTCATGTGCCATAAAAATAAAAAAATTATTGCATTTATATGTACAGCATTTTATTTTAATAATAATTTTTGGTTATAACAAATATATCTTGTAACAAGACACTATAACAAGTGTATTTTCAAAAATTTTTTTATATTGTAAATTTAAAATAGAAATATGAATTTTCACTTAAAAATCAACTGCATGCCAACCAAATCATCTCGTGTGCCATAATTTTACTATTGCTGTTTACACAAATAATCCTAGACTTACAATGAGGTTTCTTAACTTTTGATCCTAATAGACCAGGGGTGGCCAACTTGTTTGTCATTAAGATCGACTTTATATGTTAACAACGAGTTCGTGATCTACCTTCGAAATTCCTCGTTTGATGAACAGAGTAGAGATATGAGCCAAAATCACATATCCCAACACGACATTAGCTCAAAACAAGATATCCGTCAGCGGCGACGGTTTTTTCCTTTTACTTTACTCACAAATCTCAAACACAATACTTCACTTCAACTCTCACAACTGTCAATTCATAGGTGCCATGTTGTCATCGTCAGTAAATTTAGAATTTTATCTAAATGCTCTGCTGCTACCGGGCATTGTCAGCGAATTTAGAATTTTGTCCAAATGCTCTGCTGCTACCGGCTTATTCTGTTTTGGGCCATATCAGACAATAAAGCAAGTTTGGCTTTAGTTGTCTAGAGAAGGCACTATATAGTTGAAATTTTGGCTTTAGTTGTCTAGAGAAGGCACTACGCAGTAAGAGAGACGTCCGATAACTTACAAAGATCGACTACAAATCGTTTTTTGGCTTTAGTTTGTCTAGAGAAACACTATTCAGTAAAAGAGAGTCATCCAATAACTTACAAAGATCGACTACAAATCTTCCGGCGATTGACTGATCGATCGCGATCGACCTATTGGCCACCCCTGTAATAGACCATCCTACATGCAGAATTTCTCCACTTGCGGCGCCACTTACGACTTTGGTATTGCTTAGGCTTAGCATCCAGTTTTTACATAGCATTTCGCTCTCAGTTTGCATTTGTCTTTTTATTTTTCTGCATAGTTAAGCTGGTTCATTATGAACTTTAATAACTTTAATAACTTGTTGACCGTTGACCGTTTCTGACCGTTTGACGTTGACCGTTGAAGCTTAACCGTTTTGTTGACCGTTTCTGAGCTTAAGAAACAATTAAAAGATATTGGAACGAAAAAAACTAGGACGCAAGTTGACCGTTTCTGAGCTTAAGAAACAATTAAAAGATATTGGAACGAAAAAAACTAGGACAAAAGCTGAGTTAATTGTAAGATAAGTGATATTAAGCAATGCTTATTGTAAACTTGCATAAACCACATTGTAAGCATGTGTCACAAGTAAACTGTATGTATTAAAGGTCCTTCATAGTAAAAAATTACTTCTTCAGATCTTATAGCAGGATCATAATGTTGTATATAATTTTTATTGGCCCTTATTACTTTTATTTACATAACTATTTTTATGTTTTGTTTGTGAAAAGTATTTCTCAATTGGGTCATGATTTTATTGATATACCATATTTGTAAAAGAAATTGTAAATATGTCAGAATCTTTCATAATTTTAGGAAAATTGATTAATGCATGCTGCAGTTATTCATCAATAATTTTTAGTAAAATACATGTTCACGCATATTTTTGTTGTTTGTTTTTATGATCTTAATAATATAGTGTTCCGCAAATTTTCTTTGCAATCAAAAGTGTTCTGTGATTTCGAAAATGTTAAGAACCACTGCACTAAGGATTTATTATAATAACAATCAGGATATTCTAAATATTCGGTAAAGTGAGACATGGTTCAATGTGCTCCAAAAGCCACAGAATAAACGCTACATATTAGTAGGCCTCAGTTTATGTTTCCTGAATCGTACATAAAAATTTGGGTGCAGTCATTATTTTTCGGTTTCCCCCAATAACACATTCAATAAGTTTACATCAGATCTTTCTGCTACAATTCTATCACTTTAGATATTTTGCATCTCTTGAAGCTGTTCTCTTTTGCTTGATTTGTTGTTTACCAAATACTGTATACTGTCGACAGGATAATCAAGTTCAATTTGAGTTCCACGCTTCAATTTTTTCAGGAGGGATCCTGAAATAATTGAGCCTGACCCATTGAATTCCATTCTGCAATTTTCCCTTTTGATTCCTTCAGTGCTATTAGACAGACTGTAGTAGTTTCTAAAAGTGGCTGCCTCTTGAAATATACCATATGTGATTCTGCAGAATAAATAAGTAACTAGTATATTTCTACCTATTTTTCAGTGTTATTGTTTATAACTTGATAAGAATGTTTCTTTTTACAAATTCCTTATATACTATACTACGGTTTATGAATATTGCATTTGGAATTATTTTCTCCAAGCATCTAGTACCCAAAAGAAAAGATAGAATGTTAGAATTCACCAGGAGGAACCGCAAGATCAACACTGGGATAAACCAAAGCAGTAGTCATACTAGTAGCAGTTAGAAGCAATAAATGGCGTTTGTCAATTCACATAGCGAGATATATCGATATTTGATAGACAAAGAAATTAAAAGTGGCATTCAAGACAAGAAAAAATGGCTTCTTACCAGGCAATACAAACGATGGAGAGAAGCTATAAGAAAAGTAATTGATTCCTAGTGGATGCAGATTGCACAAGATAGGTACAGTTCGTTCCAAAAAGATAGTTACTAGCTTCGCAGGGGCTGAGCTTACCGGAAGTTGATCGGTTATAAAGTCTGTCAGTTCGAACGTGCATAGTGGAAGCTAAAAATGGACGGGCCGTTCTGACTAAGAATAGGGGTGAAGTATACGAATGAGATGGGTTGATTAAAGCGCTCTGAACTGAAAAAACTAATCGCTGCTCACTATTTGAATCCAGGCAGACTTTCTAGTTATAAATTGAGTAAATACATAACACACACTAATATCATTTTTTAAATTTTGAATATTGGTAATTGAGTATGATATTTACAAATTTATTTTTTAAAATTCTAATATGCTAATATAAATATACCGTATTTGTTTGCCGCCATATATTATATATAAACTGTATATAGAGTTTTTTTATATATTCCCATCGCGGATAAGAATGGAATTTTATTTGCGTAAACGGGCGATTTTTTTTAGCTTTAAATTGAAAAATGATTTCATATCGAGAATGGCAGCGATGTTTTATGAATTATAATAACTAGATTTATAAGTAGTATATATATTCGAAAGACAATTATTTTGGTAAATCTAAAGCAGATGCATATTTATATATGACTAGTTCAAAATAAACATTTAATGATATAATTAATAAAGTATTTCATTAGAAATGATTTTTAAAATGAAATTTTGTAGAAACCGAATTAGCATTTATATCTTGACAAATCAAATCCAATTGTTTTATAATGTTTTGGGTGAAAACAATAAAAATACAAAGTGAAAGATAGTTATATCCGCATTAAAATAAATAGAACATAATACGTAAATATATAACAATTGAAATTTGTTATACTTTGTCTTTATACCGAACTTTCAGAAACA
>AYEL01073763.1:0-22785 GCA_000484575.1 Olivierus martensii
TCTGGGCAGGCCAGTCCATCTCTTCCACCTCTGCCTCCTCAAACCACTCCTTCACAGCCCTCGATTTGTGGGAGGGTGCATTATCATGCTGAAACAGACTTGGTCCCAGCCCGAACAGTTGCCACAGTGTTGGCAACGCGGAGTTGCTTAAAATGTCGATGTACGATGCAGAGTCCATGACTTTGTTGACCCGAACCAGCTGGCCCAGTCCAAACCATGAAAACGATCCCCACACCATGATTGATCCACCACCAAACTTCACTGTCGGCACAACACACGCAGGATGGAAGCGTTCCCCAGGCATCAGCCAAACCCACACTCGACCATCTGAATGCCAAAGTGCGTACCGGGATTCGTCACTCCATAGGACCTGTTTCCACCGCTCCAGGGTCCAGTTGCAATGACGTTTACACCATTCTACATTTCGCTTCGCGTTGATGCTGGTGATGTGCGGCTTGTGGACAGCAGCACGGCCATGGAAACATAAGGACTTCAGTTCCCTGCGAATGGTTATTGTACTGGCAGCACTTCCTGAGGCATTACGGAACTCTTTGGCAATCGTTTCAGCGGAGGATGTCCGATGGCGCCTTGTGACACGCCCAAGCACTCGACGGTCTCTCTGACAATTTCTTGGGTCTCCCACTTCGTGGTTGAACTCCTGTTGCACCCTGGGACCTCCACTTCATGATGATATTGTGTATCGTGGAACGGGATATCTGCAGAATAGCAACAATCTCCCGAACTGACTTGTTGCTTAGGTGGCATCCAATGATCTGTCCACGTTGGAAGTCTGTGAGCTCTTCCGACCGACCCATTGTCTCCCAAACGGAAGATGTAATGTTCCAATGTAGTTTTCAACTCTTTATATACTGTAGGACTCATTTACATGTGGCCTACGGTTGTTTCCATGAGACAGGAGGGGTGTCCCAATACTTTTGATCATATAGCGTATATAGCATATAGTGAATGAAATAGAAATTCTGATGACGATGATGAATTTCAAACCTGACAGAGTGCAATAGCACTAATTAATATGATCGATTAATATCCATCATTTTTTGAAACCTTGAAATTGGATGAATCAAAATAATATTTTATCAATACAATCAGTGTCTTATTAAGTTAGTGCGGGGCCTGATTATATATTTCTCGCGAAACTTCTCAAAACATGGCTTATATGTATGTATAAATAAGATACGTAACGTTTATAAATAAATACACATTTTTAATTTAATAAAATGAAATCTATTCATTCATATTCAATTTTTCCAAGAAAATCTTTATATTTTATGGATCTACAAAAATTAGATGTTTGAAGGCTGAGATGTAAAAGGGCAGCCATAATAGTAAATTTAAATCATTATTCTTCGTTTATTAGCTTTATCATGATTTCACATTCCTTCAGTGCGGACCTGATTGGGTACAATAGTTCCAGTTAGTTCATATTCGGCCCTGAATGCAGTAACATTATTCATTATTTCATGAAATTTTTATTAAAAATTTATGAAATAATATTATTAAATATTCTGTTTATTTGAAACAGAAATTTTAAATTAGCAGAATTTAAAAATTATTATACTGTGTTAGTTTAACATAATTTTTAAATAATAATTTTTAAAATTCTGCTTAGTTGAACAACTGAGCACTGTATATGATTATATAATTTCCCTTGAGTTATGGTTCATGTTTCTTCTCTATTTTATTTTTAAGTTTTTTTAAATATTTAAAATAACGAAGAAGTAAAACATTTAATAATGTTAGTATAAAGTTTGATATTTTCTCTATGACAAAATTAACATTTTAGTTCTATTAACATAAAACATTATTAACTTTTCTATATATTTTAAGTTTTTTAAATATTATTATTAGAAACATAACCAATAATAATAACAAAATATTTTTAGAAATCTACTGAAGGTGTCGGATTAGATTTAAAGAAATTGTTGGAAACAAATAAACTGAAAGACAGCTGGCTTACTACAGATATGTTGGATCAAATTCTGAAAGTGAAATTGGCATATATATGGTATGAAAATAATCTAAGTATTCGAATTAGTTCATTTGGATCAGATAATTTCCTAGTATCTGAAGATCAGCTTTTCTCTTTAAATACTGGATTTGGTATATCAAGAAAATTTCCTTACAAGAAACAGTTAGATAGGGCGTAAGTATTTTTGTAAGTTCAAAAGTCATTTTTTAAGAATAGTGTATGTTTATTTTGAAATACTTTGTAATTTCTTAATAATTTTTAATAGAATGTGGCACAGGAGGATTAAAATAGGGTATAAAAATGGCAAAAAAAATAGAGAAAATTTAAGGCTTGTTTAAAACAATTCCTATAAAATTGTAAAAAATAAAAGTGTCATGTTCAAAAATGTATGATATGTAAAAATTATCTATTGTAAACTGAAATTAAACAAAAATTTCATAAGTGTTATTTTAAATCTTACAGAGCGCGATAGCGTTTTACATAATATGATCGATTAATATCTATCATTTTTAAAATCTCAGAGTTTTTATTTAAATGGAAAAATGTGTTTCAGAAAGATTATATTTAAAATTTTATCTTCTGCGATCTATGTAAAATATACAATATGCATGTACAGTTATCATTACAAAAAATGTGCAAAAACATTCATTGACATGTAACAAAAGAGTTAATGGGCTATTCTTATGGAGTTATTTTATATAAAATTGCACCTAAAATTAGAAATTGATATTTTTTATATACATTGTTAGCTATAATATTTCATACAGAAATTTGTATTCTATTTTTATGATTTCCTCATATGACTTTATGAAATCTTCGTTGTTTAGTTGCTGCTGAGTCTATAGTATTAATGAAGTATTTTTTTAGATTGATCTCTGAATGCTCTATTTCCTAGTGACAATTTTAATGATTTCTTAAATTAGAGTTGCTGTATTCGAATAAATTTGTAAAAGTTTGCAATATGCAACGGTTAGATTGGATATAAGTTAGCGAATATGCATGACATAAATTGTGTGAACATTTTTTAAAATTCAATTACAGTTTAACTCTACCAAATTTAATGCATTAATTTAAAATAAAATTCTAGCTGATGCTATTTTCAAAATCGCAATTATTCTGAGTCCATTGTGCAAGAAAAATTTGCTTTTTAACTTACAAGGAGATAGCAAATCTTGCATTGGCCAATTTTTGATAATTTGCGGTAAATTCATTTCCCCTCATTGTGTCATTTCTAAAAGTGTGCGAATGAATGACGCTAATTAAAAAACGCCTGTTTTGTTGGGATTTTGATGTCTCTGCCGCTAGCCCGAGTGCAGCTCATCGGCTCGCGTCCTATGATTTTTTAATAATTTTTTTTTTATAAATATACAAATAAAAATAAATATATTTCTATATATAATAAAATAAAAGATTACCACAGCGCAGTGTTGGTATCTTGATTCTGAATTTTTTAACGCAGCGAAAAATTTTCTGTCGGTGTAGAAAGTCGACAAACGCCATCGCCGGGAGGGCAAAATTCGAGATTACCTGCCCTGATCCAGATAAAAATCATTCCACTTGGAGTTTATGCACTCTCATAGAAAAGGTTCTCGTAAATTATTAAAGATGGGAAAATATATCAAAATTGGAGAAATATTTGTCAATAAATATGCTATCATCAATAATTATAAATTAGTATTAATAGTTAAATTAATATTCTTATTAAAATGGAAATGATATCATCTGTTGACAAAAACAAACATGTATATATCAGTATATATATATAAAATATATAAACAAATAAAAATATAAACAACTCTATTTATATAAAACAATGTAAAAGAAAAATAATAATAATAAAATAAATAAATAAAAATAAAAAAATTGTCAAAACTAAAAATTGAACCAACAATTACACAATTATAAAAGCAAATCTTCAACCACTATGCTACCGAGACATTCGAAAATAAATTAAATTTTAGAATATATGAACACAATATGAAATTTCTCGTGCGATTTTCTTGATAATGTTTGAGTTGTGCACTTTACTGCTTACATATTATATTGTCCTAGAGGACTATTACAAGTATCCACAATTTCAAAAAAATTGGTGACCCGAATGTCTGAACCTCCCCTTGTGAGAAATAATGCTATATCACATTTAAATCAAATGATACAGTTAATTGAAACAGCTATAAAGTTCAAAAAGTTGAGTTAACCAATTTGGCTTGTGAAGCTCGTTCACAAGCCAAATCGATTAACTCCACTTTTTGAATTTTTTTTTATTTCAGTGTCAAAACACTTGATTGACTCTTAACTATATTAAAAATAAATTTTCTTAATAGTTAAGCTTAACATCACTATATGATAAAAATTTTTTTGGCCATCAAACAATAATTAGTTTATTTCAGAAGCCAATTTGATTAACTCCATATTCTAATGTAAATCGTGGCAATAATGAGTATTATGCCTAAAACATTTTTTGAATTTACCCTTCAAAATTAGAATTACAATGGATGATCGGTTAATGAAAATAATCCGTTCAAAGACAATGTTCTTTATCAAATTGTTCGTTAACCGATCATAGATTTACCATAGGTTTTTTATGGGAATTTGATTAATTCATTCTGGAGACTCCAAAAAAACAAATAAATAATTATATAACTTCTTACTATGTTTATTTATATATAATAACCATAATATATACATACACAGTCTTGCATTTTAATCTATTATATTAAAGAATCTGTCCAATGTCGATTGTTTCTCTCTTTTCTTCAGGACTTTTCAGAAGAAAAGAAAAAAGCAATCGTTTGTCGTCGTAGAGATCCCAAGCCTATTGACCTCATCCTGGTGTGGGTGCATTCTAAGACTAAAATGTTGTAAAATCTCTCTCTTACCCTCTTTAATAAATCTTTGATTTGTTTTAAGTTGTCTACAAGTTCATTTTAATTGGGAAAAACTGCTGTTCTCCCATCCTAACCCATATGTCCACGAACACACAAGGCCTAAGCCTGTCATTCTGTTAGGCTTATTTAAGCTACCATAGCCTTGTGAGATATTTTTAACTGGCAGCAGCTGTTTATAGAGCTCATCACAGGCTGGCCAACACCTATGATGGGGTCAATCGAATGGTTGAAGGATGAAGTTCAATGGGTTGAGCCCAGACACCTCCTGAAAAATTGGAGGAGTGGGACTCGGATCCTTCAAGATGGCAAGCCACAGCTTTACCAGGTAGCTTTGACAGGTTGGCTTTATCCAGCCAACCTGTCATTCTGTCAGTCCACGGGTCCCATAGTTTGTTCTGTGAACTGTTCGTCATCCAATTTGTTTGTTATCCGAACATTTCGTAAATTGATCACCCACTGTATATTTTTACATTTTTTAAAATCACTAAATTGGAAGGTCAATTGAGAGACGTGTAGGAAAGATGCATACGCCTACATGAAAGTTTTGGCTAACCAGTTTTTATTCAATAATTTTTTGGTTTTAGTCCAAGATCTTTCTTTAGTCCATCTAGGATAAACAATAAGAATTTAGTTAAGTAATTTTTTAAGTACCGTAGCATATATTAGATGATAACGGGCAAGCAATAATTAATCGGTTACTCACTGTTATATGTGGATATTAATAGAATAACGCCTTTGTAAAATAAATAGTTATATATGGATATTAATAGAATAACGCCTTTGTAAAATAAATAATTATTATATTTAACAAATAAAAGATGATTAAATTCACAAATAAAGTGGACCATATGGAGACTATTGCAACCATAACTTGACAACTGCAACTAAAAGTTGGTTCCTACTAACACAGAACCGCAACAGAAAATACGCGCGTGATGAAAGCAGTGTAGTTTTGACATCATATCACAGAGTAAAAACTGCTACAATTCAGTGTCCAGATCAGTGGTTCTCAATCACTGTGCTGCCAAACCTTTGACGGTGTGCCATGAAAAATTAAGAATGAACTGTATATAAATAATTGTATGAATCCTATATATTAATAGTGAAACATGATTGGCTGGTATCCCTTTTGCAATCGAACTACTGTACCGATTCCTATAAATAGGGTATCGTTAGAAAAATATAATCCTCGAATTTCTGCGACAGCTAAAATTTTTTGTCGTTATTCATAATTTAAAAATTAAGGAATAAAATTTAAAATTATAATTATTCTAAAAAGACAAAATCAGCAGGTGATGCGTTATAATGACCGCCATTTAATGATCCCGAGTATGAGTATTTCTGTAATCTGGATATGGTAAATAGGAATAAATACAATAATCTGGTTAATGAAAATTCGTTGTTAAATATAAATTATTTAAAATATTTAGGTGTGCCGCCAGATTTTAAAATATTAAAATGTGTTCCTCAACAGAAAAAAAATTGAAAACCATTGGTCTAGATGGATTCAACTTTCACGCTATGGTAAAATCCATCAAGATAACATCCACCAATGAAATTCATGCATTTTGTGACAGTGAATTGTTGGCAACTGTGACCATCAAGATGGTGGGATTCTCTGTTATTAAATCTCATCTCTTTAATCAAAACTGCATAAAAACATTGCTCGTATTTCTTCATATAAATATTTTCAATTCAACATTTTTTCTTCTTCAATTTTGTTTCAGTTTTCTCATTTACTGTAGCTGCTAACATCATTTCATAATCAGTGAGTGCTTTTCATTGCTTAGCATCCATTTTGCTTTACATGAAATGAATCATGGGAATGGCACTAAGAATCTTGGAGAAAGCAAAACTTACTATGATTGTGGGAATCTGCAAGTGGAATTGCTCCCAGATTATCTGCAACGGTTTTTGAGCGTTCCACTTACTGCGGCAGATAGTGGAGACCAACTTTAACTCTTTGCGTTCAGCCTTGTTCTTGCAATGCTTTGGACATTGGTCTAGCAACTAAACTTTTGTTTAACATTTGAAATATATAATATATTAACTTATTTTTAAAAATATTTCGAAGATTGAATTTGATGGTATTATTATTATTTTTTTATCTTCACTTGCCAAATTGATTAACTCCATCAGTCACACAAAATTTGCAATAAAAATAACAATTACCACAAGGATATATTATCTTATGCATTTAATATGTCATTAGATAAAAGCTACATTTGTAATAATACATTCTACAATGTTTATTTGAATTTATATTTTAAAGGGAATTTTAAAAAGTAATTTATATTATTTTATCATTTTTCTCTACTTTTTGTTTTGTGGAGTATATTATTTTATCATTTTTCTCTACTTTTTGTTTTGTGGAGTTAGATCGGAAGTATTTTATCATTTTTCTCTACTTTTCGTTTTGTAGAGTTAACAATATGGCAAGTGAGTGGCTCAATTATTATCTATTAAAATTTAACACAGTACTAACCTTATGATATGATTCCTGCAAAGCTTGTTGAGCACCTTCTGATCCTGAACCAATTGCTTTAGCATTATACCTAACGTAAGTTCCTGAAGGATCCATATGATATCTATTTGTAATAAAAATATTACAAACATATTTTTTTCAATAATTTTAAAATTAAAAAAGTTTTAAATAAAAATATATATATCAAAAAAATTAAAAACTATATAGCAGAAAATATTCAAAAATTATTAATTGTTTCATTAATCATAATAGACTTACTAAATTTTTAATCTGGCACACAAAAACTTTTGACTAGTATTTCTTCGGATTTTTTCAAATGTAAAATTATTATTATAGTTAATAATTCCAGTTACACAATGTTAATTTCTATTATTAACAGGAATATAAATGGTATTAATAATTATTAACAAGGTTTTGTTAATTATTATTATAGTTTTTCCTAAGATCACCATCTTATCGATTGTTTTGATAAAAAATGTGGATAGGTATGACTGTACAAAAATTAATATCTTTGCAGATATTTATATATTAAATACTGTAGAGATATGATCAAAAATATACAAAGTAATTCTGTTGTGCCCTCTTTGTGCTAGTAGTATGTCCTATGGTAGCAGCTAGATGCACAATATTCATTTCTAAAAATACCTATTTCTTCTAAATTATTAAAATTATGCAAATGTATGTAAATGTTCATATTTAAATAAATTCAAAAGTATTAATTTACTGAGCACTTCATAAATAAGATCAGGAATGTGTAGACTGATCTTTTGTAACAAATAAATGTAGGTCCTGTTAATGACAAAATATTAGTTAATATTAAATGAAATCTAGAGATCTCTGATGTTTCTGATCAATAATTTTTGTATTTTCAGATAATTCTGCTCATTTAGAAAATACAGGATAATTAATTTTCATCTGATTTCATATATCAGATTTGCATTTCTGATGAGAACATGTGCACTTGTTAGTTGCAGAAAAATTTCCATTGTGTGTTTTGATTTTGATTTTTATTATTTAAACTTTGTTAAATATTTTAGTTGAAATTTAGGAATGATGAAAATATTTTAAACATTTTTCTTTGATATTTTCTACTGAATAAACATTTCAATAAAACTGTATTATAGAGAAACATGATATGACACAATCATATCCTCCTCTCTACCCAGCTTTTTCTTTGTTGCATCATATCACAATGTTTCACTGCTGTGAGTCTGATGTTTTATCTAAGTAACCTTATTTATCCAATAGTGAACAAGATTTAGAAAATTTTTAAATTATGAAATAAATTATCAATTTATTTCAATGAATATCATATTCTAACATTTGAAAGTTAGAGAGTTGACTTACACACAGGTGTCATATTTTTACAGATTTTCAAACTCTGAAGTCAGAAGGTCAGCTTATACATGAGTATATTCAGATAAATAAAATCAAGCTAAAACATTAAATATTTTAGAAATATAGCATTCTATTTATAATCATAGTACCAGTCAAGGTACTACATCAGTATTATAAATCATAAAAATAAAGGAGAGAAATAGACATCATATAAATAACACTTCTAATATTAGATCTATCACTAAAATAGTAAAATATGCATGTTATCTTTAACACAAAATGATTCTAACATATAGGTACTGACAATTACAAAAAGACTGCCAGTGCAAATTAATAATTTTTTGTTGTTCATTCTTATGTAATAAAAATTTTACTATCATCACATTTAACATATTTTAAATTATTTTAGTGTTTTAAAAAATTAATTGCATATTTGATAACTAGTTCTATTTATACTTACAGCTGAGGTCCACATTTATCTATTCCAGCAAAAAGTATAGCCACACCAAATGGACGGCTCTGAAACATATTCAATAGTTTTAATAATTTAAAAAAATTACACAATTAATTATCAATAATGAATGCTATTGGTTATCAATTGCTATGGAAAGTATACATTTTCTGCTACATATTTTCATAAAACCTATAAATATAAATAAAAAAATGCCAAAATTTGACAATTCTAAATGCAGTACAAAATATTCATAATTTCATTATTATTCAGTAATTTTAAAATTATTCTCTGAAATGTTTATTTATTTATTTTTTGGAAATATTTATTACATCATGTAGATCTAATACAACTTTCTAATAATATTAAAAAGATTCTACTTTCAAATTATCAATATATTATAGCAGAAATCAGCAATTACTTTGATGGATGCTATCATGCTTGATTGCAATGTAGGATTTATTAAAGCAAATCAGTTCTATATAATTATTATATATCATCATCTCTCAATCATTTATAATTTTATATTAGAGACAATTTTTAACAACATAAATCAGCAGCTAGATCTAAAATTCTCCAATTGATGGCAACATTGAGTTGTTTTTCTTTCTTCTATTATTCATCAGCTCATTAACAAATTTATACTATAACAATATGTAACATTCTTACCTATTTTAATTAATAAATTTTTTTAATAGCTTATCAGTTATAATTAATTATAGATCACATTACACTGATGTCAATTATTTTTGTTTTTATTCCTGGTTCTCTATTATTTTTTAGCTTTTTTTTTCATTTTTACTAAAAATAATTTATTTTAATTCATATTATTTTTATAGAAAAAGGATAATAGATGTATTATTTGTCCATTAAATCTTTTCTAATCCTAATATTAAATAAAACAAAGCAAAGCAATCAGATTATAATAATTTCTTTTTTGTCATTAGATCATTTATCAGCATACACAATATATGAGGGGCAGTCAAAAAGTTCCCAGAATTTCGTTGTAACTATTTATTACCACAATATAGATATACATTTACTTAACTGCCTTCAAAATAGGCTCCTTCAGAACACACACACTTGTTCCACTGCTCCTGCCATTGCTGGAAACAACGATGAAAGTCCTGTTTTGGTATCTTCCGAAGTTCACTCGTCGTGTTGGTTTTGATGTCTTCTACGGTGGCAAAATGGTTACCTTTGAGGCCCTTTTTGATCTTGGGGAAGAACCAGAAATCCAATGGTGCTAAATCGGTGAGTAGGGAGGCTGGTAGAGGAGTGGAATGTTCGTTTCTGCGAACCATGTCTGCACAACAAGCGATGTGTGGGAGGGAGCATTGTCATAAACGAATATGACCC
The DNA here is from genome assembly GCA_000484575.1 of Olivierus martensii. Lineage (NCBI taxonomy): Eukaryota > Metazoa > Arthropoda > Arachnida > Scorpiones > Buthidae > Olivierus > Olivierus martensii. Next base: position 10,512 of record AYEL01073763.1, read on the forward strand.
AGAGCAAAAAATGCAGTCATCAGAATGGCACACAATGTTCTCTCCTCGACCAAATAAAGCACATCATGTCAAATCCAAAACAAAAGTGTTGCTCATTGCGTTTTTCAACAACAAAGGTGTGGTGCACCATGAATTTGTACCAGCTGGACAAACTGTTAACGGCCCTGTCTATGTGCAGATTTTGAAACGACTGAGGGAGGCAATCCAAAGAAAAATCCCATGAAATGGCGAGGAGGATGGACACTGCATCATGATAACGCTCCCTCCCACACATCACTTGTTGTGCGGACATGGCTCGCAGAAACGAACATTCCACTCCTCTACCAGCTTCCCTATTCTCTGGATTTAGCACCAGCAGATTTCTGGCTCTTCCCTAAGATCAAAAAAGGCCTCAAAAGTAACTGTTTTGCCACCGTAGAAGACATCAAAACCAACGCGATGGCTGAACTTCGGAAGATACCAAAACAGGACTTTCATCATTGTTTCCAGCAATGGCAGGAGCAGTGGAACAAGTGTGTGTGTTCTGAAGAAGCCTATTTTGAAGACGATTAAGTAAATGTGTACCTATATTGTGGTAATAAATAATTACAACGAAATTCCGGGAACTTTTGACTGCCCCTCATATTTATCAGCTACATAATAAAATAATCAATTAGCATACTTGAAGAATTTGGAATCAATTTTGAGTTCTCCTCACCTCATTTTTCAGGAAGAATCTGGATCCAGCCCATTGACCCATCCTTCAAGCTTCTGGTTGATTTCATCATTGCCAGCCTATGATGAGCTCTAAAGGATTTCACACACCAATAGAGTATTGTGGGAGCAGGATGTAAAATAAGCTTCCTGCTTCAACCCTACACACCAATAGCAGGAAGACATTGGCAAGATATGTATTAGGACTACCATTTTCATATGATACCTGTTTGGTATACTGTTGCTCGCATGTAATAAGCCACTGATAAAAAAAAGACCTCAAATGAAGAGGAGGCTTTATTATTAACTCTTTTGAAGCTGAGAACAGCAAGAGATAAGTTTGTTTTCATTTTTAATATACTATGTATTTGTTACTGTTTAATTTTTAGGAAAAAGAAAATTTGAATGCATGACTTTAATTTAGAAAGAAAAGAATATGGTGAATATCATACATTAATTCCATAATTACACAAAGATTCCAAACAATTTTATATATACTTCAGAATGGCAATTGTTTTGATTAACTTTTAAATGTATCAAAGCTGGCACTTGAAAGAAAAAAACAAATTATAGGAAGTCGATATCATGTGAGGAATGCTTAGCAGTCACACAAAGATAAATAAAATTAATAAATTTTAAATATCTGTTCTTTATTTATTTATTATTCAGTTATTATTTTCATAGAGATTAAAAGTTGTATATAAGAATTAAGAGAGTATTGATTATTTTCAAGAGTGTTTGGAGTAATCATTTCCTTTGAAGTATAAATAATTGATTGCAAGACATCAGGGGTAAAGCTAGTGATGTCATACAAAAATGGGTACTTACACTAAAACTTGCTCTTGAATCACTTTCATAAGAGATTCCCATTGTAGGATGGTTTTGAAGTCTCAGCAAATCTTCCTCTTGGAGTTCCATTTCTTGCTGTGACATAATTTCTGCAATTTTTAGTTTAATATAACTTGTTGTTTGGGAGAAAATTGTTTTACAGCCACAGATAGCCCTCAAAAGTTAAATCAGTGGGGTCTTCAGTAGATTTTCTTTTGTTTCATAAATATTGAAGCACCATATTTACAGAATTTCTTTGCTTTTAGCCTTTTGTTTTTCCATTTTTTTAAATGTGTTATGTCTGTTGATTTTTTATTGATTGTATTCTGTATCTATACATATATGGGCTATGGTAACAGTGCTGTTTCAGCATGCATTTCAGGAGCTTTTTGGGTTTTTAGCTTTTTCATGCTGAGTATTCTCAAATACTTTATTTCTGGTCATTCACAATCATGATTAGCTTGTTCAAAGTCACTTTCATTGTCATCCATATTTCTAACATTGGAAGATTTTACAAATGTTAAAAATGGATGGAAGTGTTTCATTTTTTAGCCCATTGATACTTTATAATTTTTTTGCTTGTTCTGATTTAGTTTTAATACATTTCAGGTATTTTGCATAACTATCTCATAACTGAGTTGTAACTGATTAAATTTGCTCTAATTAGGAATTACAATTAGTCTTTTTAAATGTAATCAAATTTTTTCTGTTTCTTATCTGTCCCACTCTATGTGGTCTACAAAAATTAAAATATTTTTATATCTCATGCTATCATCTACTTCAGGTTTCTTACCACTGGGGACTCATATTATGCTATTAAGCATAGTTTTTATATTGGATTTTCAACAGTTGATTATATTGTGAAAAGATATTTGCAAAGCTATATGCAAAAGAATGAAAGAAACATATATGCCTGAATCAACTGAAGAAATTTGGAAAAATTCTGCTGAAAAATATAAGATTCAATGGGGCTAAACAGCATAGGAAATATTCATGGGAAAAATGTCACCATAAAATTTCCAAAAAATACCAGATCCAATTATTTTTTGCCATTTAAATAAATTTTCTATAGTGCTTCTCACCATTATGGTAACAGATTATATATTTACGTGCGTCAATATTGGAGTATTTGAAAAACATGAGACAATGGAATATTTAAGGCACTCAATATGGGCAGAAGATTTGAAACTAATCAAATGAATATTCCAGAAGCAGAAAACTTCCCAGACAAGATGATGCTTGTTCTTATGTACTGATAAGTGATGAAGGGTTTGTACTAAAACCTTATTTAACCTAATGAGTGTCTTTGACATGGAAACACAGCAAGATTTCAGAACAAAAAACCAATATATATAAAACTGAATCCTGAGTTACGCAGTGAAGCTACCTCAGAGTGGTTTTTTTGAGTTTATTGGGTGAAAATGTGCACTTCCAACAATGGGTCCTAAATTTTCTGATTGCCAAAATTTCTTTTTAAATTCCATTCTAAAGAGAGAAAATATGAATGGATTGTATTAATAGAATTTGGACTATTTTTCATTGAATCTTATTGATTCTGCTTTCTATTTTATTATATTTTAATAATTTTGTTTTGATTTTGGGATGAGAGAAATTATTTTTGAAATTTTAACAAAAACATGGAATTTTAGTATGATGAGCTGTAAAAATTCGTGAAATTAAAAAAATTTTGCTGATAATACAAAAAGTTTGGTTAATTCTGTTAAAATATAGACTATTTTTCTACTTATTTGTTCATTTATTGCTTTACTTTTACAGAAAATTTAATAAAATATGAGAAAATCCTTATGTAAACAATTCCAGGCTATAAAAGGGACATGGCACTTTTATTGTTTTATGGCCTCCAGTTGTTTCATGGGAAATTGCAGCCAAGCCTACTTTAGTGTGCTGCATATGCTATTGGGTGTAGTGTGTCAACAAAGTTGAGATACTTTGTTTTTTGTAGCCTTGGTAATTTTCATACAGTGAAACCCTGCTTGTGCGTTCCCGTATCGTACGACTTTCCCGCTTTAAACGTCTAATGCTGGTTATGTCACTGGTCTATGTATCCTCCATTAATAACTTTTAAACTAATTAGTAGATTTTCATGAAATTCAGTACAGATAGTCTGCCATTAAAGGACATCTTGATGCCACATCCTTTAAATCTATAGGATCATTTAATACTATAGGATAGCATTTCATTTTTATCACAATTTTAGTTATTATTATTACTGAGAGATGGTGCTAAGTGTTAGCAGTATGGGTGTAATACATAGCTTACCTGATTTCTCAACATATCACCATCTGCCATTAATATCAATTATAATGAATATGTGTGTCAGTCCTGATGTGACAAAACAAAAAAATGACATCATAAAAACCCCAACAATTTATGACTTCATCATTGTGATGTGATGTCATCGTGATATCTATGCCAGTTAAATCAACATTAAACCGACATACAAAAATATCATAAAAACCCCAACAATTTATGACTTCATCATTGTGATGATGTGATGTCATCGTGATATCTATGCCAGTTAAATCAACATTAAACCGACATACAAAACCAATGAATTCCAAATGCTAAATATAAGCAAATATTTTATTTATTGTTTTATTAAATTAAAAACCAAATAAATTTGTGATATCTTGTCAGAGATTCATAATATTTTGAAGTTATGAATGCACATTCCTGAAACATAGATCATTTTGAGTTCTGTCTGTGTTATCCAATTCTGGAAGAATTATTTTTAGTTTATTGCACATGCATTCTTTGAAGACCCTTTGAAGCAATACAGGAATCCCTTGATTAGTGTGGATTTGAATAATGAGGTTTTGATTAATGCATGAAAAAAATCTGAGACTATCCCTTAATATATGCGTGCCAAATTTCATTAGTGCACTTCAACAAATGCGATTTTTTTTTATTTTGCAAACTCTCTGAAACGTTGGCAACTGAATTGTAGTCTACACGATTAGAGCACAGTAATAAATTTATTTTTTTATTTTTTTAATTCTGTTAATATTATGACTTTTGTTATCTAATTGTTATATTTTAAATCCGTTCATAATTTTATTAATAAATTTAGCATGAATGGCAACTACCTAATAATAGCTATTACAATATTATATAGCCAACCTTGCCTTCAGTTCCTCTCCAGTACTCGATGTCTACGGATGTGCAATTATTTTTTACAAAATTTATGCAATTTAAAAAAAATATTTTTTTGTGAAAAATAAATTTTAATTCTTACTATAAATTTTTAAATTACTATACTTATTCCTCAATGATTTAAAATACATGTAATCCAATATAAATACATTTTGAGAGAGGAAAAAAATACATGTTTATAATTTTGATATTTTCCAGGGAAAAAAAATACATGTTTATAATTTTGATATTTTCCAGGATTCATTATATTTATTCCCATTGGTTTTTTAGTTTGATTAGTGCGGTTTTGATATATGCAAGATCGGAAGAGCAATACATGTTTATAATTTTGATATTTTCCAGGATTCATTAATTGTTCCCATTGGTTTTTTAGTTTGATTAGTGCAGTTTTGATGTATATGTAGTGTACTGAAGATTTATTAACTGTAATCAAGGACTCCCTGTAATATTTTCTGTCTTGTTCTTATTTATAAACAAAACAGTGAAATTCTAATTTAAATAATTAAAATTTAATGATTTGAACAATTTAATAATTATGAAAATGGTGTAAGTTCATTTATGGCCAAGAAATTAATACTTGATTTAGTTAATTCTCATAAAAATTATTTGTATAATGAATTTACATATATTTAAATACATAGAATCATGGGAAAACTTATTAGACTTTATTAGCATTTTTGAATCAATTGAAATGCAAATCCTTAACTATCTCAACACAAGGAATAATAGACTTACACCACTTTCATAATAAACAATCCAATTATTAAAAATTACATAAATTCAATGAGATATTTGTTATTTTTATTAATACAGTAGGTGATCAGTTAACGAACTGTTTGGATAACGAACACTTTTGCAAAAGATTTTTTTATGTTTGGATAACGAACACTTCACAGAACAAACTGTGGGACCTGTGGACTACGGAATGACAGGTCAGCTGAATGGCACGTTTGTATGCTGCGACTTAATATCCTGGAGGATCCGGGTCGCACTCCACCAGTTTTTCAGGCGGGGTCCAGATCCGGCCCATTGAACTTCATCCTTCAACCATCTGGTTGACTCCATCATGGGTGTTGGCCAGCCTGTGATGAGTTCTATAAGTAGCTGCAGCCAGATAAAAATATCTCACAAGGATATGGCGACTAAACTAAGCTAACGGAATGACAGGCTTAGGCCTTGCGTGTTCGTGGACATATAGGTAAGGATGGGAGAACAGCAGTTTTTCCTATTAAAATGAACTCGGAGACAACTTAAAACAAATCAAAGATTTATTAATGAAAATAAGAGACCAAAATGTTATAAAATTGGTCAACATTTTGGTCTTAGAATGCACTTATACCAGGATTAGGTCAATAAGCTTAGGATCTTTTTTTTACAATGACAATACTATTAATCATTTCTGAAAAATCCTGAAGAAGAGAGAAAAGCAATCGACATTGGACAGATTCTTTAATGGAAAATAAGCATAATAGATTAATATGCAAGACTATGCATTTATATATTATAGTTATTACATATAAAAAAATGTAGTTTTTACCTAGAAATTGGTTGTCGAGACATTTTCATTTTATCTCCTTCTACAGAAAAAGTATTTGGTGATAAGTCCTTTATTGTCATATCTCTATGACCTTTAAATTCATGAAATATATTTTCATCAATTGAAAGTTTCTTTCCTTTTATGTAGTATCTGTTGGAAATTATACTTCTTTCTTCATGCCACTGAAAAAAATTAGAATATTTTAAACACTGAACTTTTTATACAGAATAAAAATAAAGTTTTGGCAACACAGATGGTCTTTGACTTACAATGGTCAGATTTATGACAAGCCATACCTTATGATGATGATTTATGATAAAAAATCATCATCAGTTCATCAATAATTGTCATTATATGTCAATCATTGATGACTGACATATAATGACAATCATCAATGATTTTGAAATAATAATAGTCAATCCACTAAATGGTCTAGTAGTCACAAGGATGGAAGAATGCTATGTTCCACCATGGAATATTTCATATTTAATTCTCAATCACATACCTCAGATTTTTTTAAGTGTCCAGTCTCAGCCCACTTATCCCTATCATTCATCTGATTGACAACTGTTATCATAAGTATTTGGACAGTCTTAAAAAACATTGGGATTGCCCAGCTGCTTAGTATCCAAAAACAAGCAAAGCAACTAAAGAAAAAATAGCAGTCATGCTAGTCCTCAATGCTTTTTATAAAAGCTAAATGATTTTGATTTAATTCAAAAATATTTCCTGAAATGTCTACAATAAAATCACATAAAATAAGTTAAAAATAACTCTATTTTTGTTAGAAACTTGGCTAGGTTAATCTGAATTAAATCAGAAAATCTCATGAAATATTTTTAGTACTAGCCATTTTTAGAACTCTCACAAATTGAGAGTTGATCAATAGTAGATCAATTAGAAGATTGAAGAGTGAGATTCAACAGGTAACAAGGCCTGGACCCTCTCCTGAAAAACTGAATATATAGGAATTGATCCACAGTGTTGGTATGATGGTTGCATAGTAAAGCAATCATTTATCACTCTGAAGAATTAGAGTTCAACTTTGATCCAGATTGATAAATGATTGCTTTACCCTGTAGCCATCAGATACTAGAAACTTAAACACACAAAAATAAAGATTCAATCTTTTAAATACAGTTTTCTGACAGTTCACTTGTAGTTTCAAAATTAAATGAATGATGCACAACACAACTTTAAGTGAAAAACAATTTATTGTAAATTAAAAGTACTTTCAGTTTTAATAAGCCATAATCAGCAAGTCTACTAAAGATTGTTATAATATATTAGCATTTGCTGCAAACAAGCATTTTTGCCATATGCTGGAAGGTCGCCAATTTCAAATATGGATGGATCATAAATCCCTAATTTTTGCCTTTCAGCAAAGAGCTGACAAAAACTCCCCAAGACAACAATGCCAGTTAAACTTCATAGCCCAATTTATGACTGATATTCGGTTTATTAAAGGCTCTGAGAATACTGTTGCAGATACTCTCTTGCAAATCGCATCAGTACAAGCACTGTCAGTTGCCGACTATGATGACATTGCTCAAGCCCAGAGTCAGGATGCAGAGCTAATAGAATTATTAAAGAAGCCATCAGCATTACAGTTAAAGAAAATTATCCTACTGGAAGAAGAAACAGAACTATACTATGATGTTGCAACACAGAAGGCAAGACCATACATTCCTAAAGAACACAACTTTACAGTATTTCAGGCAATGCACAACTTATCACATCCAGGAATTCATGCCACAAATCGATTCATAAAGGAGTAGTTCATATGGCCTTCAATCAATGCCGATATAACCATTAGGCTAAGATCTGCATACCATGTCAAAGATCAAATGTCCATCGCCACACCTCCAGTTCCCTCGGCATAATTTCCGTGGCAGAGTCAAGATTCGAACATGTTAATATAGACATTATTAATCCTCTTCCACCATCACACAGATTCACCTAAGCATTTATGATACTGGACAGATTCACATGTTGGCCAGAGGTCATCCCCATCAAGGACATGGCTGAAACGGTGGCTCGGGCATTTGTGACCAGATGGATTGCCCGTTTCAGAATCCCCCTACAGGTTACGATGGACAGAGGATGACAGTTTGAGTCGCAACTATTTATCGAGCTGATCAATTTCTTGGAAACCACCAAGTTGCGAACCACAGCCTTTAATCCAAAAGCAAATCTCATCACTGAACACCTGTACCAACCATTGAAGTTAGCTCTGATAAGCATAATGACTGAGCATTGGGTTGATAGCCTCCCAACTGTACTATTGGAACTACGCTCAGTGTTCAAAGCAGACTTAGGTACAACATGTGCCGAGATGGTATACGGTACCACATTGCGACTGCCTGGAGAATTTTTAGTGCTGACCGCTATACATCCTACCTGTCCAGCAGAGTTCGTCAAAAGACTCCATGGTGACATGCAGCAGATGGCCCCAAATCCAACTTCAGCACATACCCAACAGAAAACCTTCGTTCATCCACAGCTGTCGTCTAGCACACATGTTTATAAGGTGCGATGCACATAAATGGACATCGCAACCAACATACACCAGAACATACAAGGTGATTGAAAAGAAGAACAAATACTTTGGAAATTAACGAAAAAAAGCAATGGTGTGCACTAACTGACTCAAGCCTGCATTCCTAGAAAACAAAAAATTCAAATTACTTGGAAATCGACAGCTCACCACACACTCAAGTTAAGAAAACAACCCACTCTGGACGGCACGTTCATTTTTCAAAGTTCACGTGCCCGATGTCACTAGAGGGGATACTGTGCAACTGCCGTGAGGGTAAAAGTTTACCTTCCCTGTGTGATGGCTGTTTTGACTATATAGCAGGCTTTTTGAATGAATATATACCTGCGTCTCCCGGACCATGATGTAGAGATTGACTAACACAATTATTTAAATCAAAGATTCGGTATATATTCGTTAAAAAAGCCTGCTATATAGACAATGCGTAGCCATCGCACAGACAATCGGGGGGCTGAAACACGCAAAAAATCCCTAATGGACCAGGGGTCAAAGGTCAAATGTTTACGAGATATAGACCCGCAAAGTTCCGTTTATTGCAAATGGCGCATGTGGTTTGGCGTTGTGCCTGGCCTCGCTGCGATCTGCGAAGCGATACGTCCCGTTCCCGTACTACACTACCTATGCCGCCTAAATGCCTCTGTATCTCGTAAACGTTTGACCTTTGACCCCTGGTCCATTAGGGATTTTTTGTGTGTTTCGGCCCCCCTTTCGATGTGTATGTTATTAGCCCTTTTCGCCGTGCTTCGGTAAGGCGACAATTGTACTTAACAAGTTAATCTACGAAAGAAATTTTTCACCTGGCCGGTAGATTTCGTCAATTCTACGTTTCTCTCCATCTGGAAGTATTATAGACCGATGAAAAAGATAAGAAATAACCGTTTTCTCTATTTCTGTCCGACTACAAATATCCACGAACATGCGAATGATCGCAACACTTTAAATTCTGCCGCTAAGACGAAACAGGAATTATCAAGATTATTAGACATGCGCCAGTTTTAGTTCTAATCATCGATGTTTATATAAATTGGATAGCCTGTACCATGGTCTATAAATATATAACTGTACTAATGTTCCGTTGCCAGAAAAAAACGAAACCATTAGCAGCCATATTCAAGGACGGCCAAGTGGGCTGGGTTGCTCGGTGAATACAATATTTCTTGCTATTTGTAGCGTTATTTCTGTTTTATTGCGTTATGGATATATTATGTAGCATATGGATATGAGTGAGCAAAGGTCAGGTAATAAAGGCAGGAAATATCTTTCACCTGGAGATAGAACCATTCATAGGTGAGGAAATTGGGAAATATATTTAATAAGGATAGGATTATTGGCTATTTGATATTAATTCAAATTTGAGTCTTACGTATATACATATGTATATTTCTTTATGTTTCGTGTTAGTAATATTCTTATAAAAATTAAGTTTCTTATGTGGAATTAAAGAAAGTCATCCGTTTTTAATTGGTTTTGGAAGTCGGCCGGATTGGCCGCGTGGAAACGCTTCGGCTTTCCACTCTGGAGGACCCGGGTTCGAATCTCGGGTCCCACCCCTTGAAAATATTTATCATGGGTTCCGGGCCTGGCCCGTCGATCCCCGCCTTCACAATCCGGCTGACCCCTCCGCAGGGGTGGGCAGCCTGTGGAAGGGCTTGTTTCGCCCCGCCACATAGTATTCTACCTGAATGGAGTGTGGCGTCATCTGTTGACAAAAACAAAAATTGGTTTTGGAACGTAACTCTTTTTGTATTGGCTCCGGGTCTCATATAACACGGTCTCACACAGCACGATAATTTTTAGGAATCTCTCTACTGTGTTATAGGAGGGATATCTGTACTCTATAATGTTTAAAGCGGTGACGTACTCAGAGAGGGCAAAGGGAGCGGTCCGCCCCGGGCACCAACCTGAATGAGGGGCTAAGAGCATGGAATATCATTATTATTCACCGAATATTTGTATAAAAATTTTTGTATAATTTTCAATTCTTAAAAATCATTTAAGAAGATGTGTATTAAATAAAATGTATGTTGAAAGTTAAAACAAGTGGTTTTTGGAGGGGTAGAAAAAGCCAAAAAAAGATGCCGTCTCGGGTACGAAAGATTCTGTGTATTCTACTGGTTTAAAGTGACATCATCTGGTAACAAAAAACACCATTTCTTAATCTATCGATCATTAAGCCGTCCGGTCAATATAGGTTGTGGTGCCATTGGGATAATCCTTGTTTAAACTTTTCCAAAATCTTTTTTATCAACTTCCCAGTCGGCCAATTCTAACGACTGGGAAGTTGAAAAAAAAAATAAAAAATTGAGAGGGATGGAGGCACAGATTACTAATATGGAGGAGTCAACCGATTTTAGAGGAGAGGGATAGACGCATCGGGCCCGATCTCTGTCTAAATTTCATAAAATATCACCGTTTCGCTATTTTTCATGAAATATTTTAAAATCACTTTAAACTTTACTATTTTAATAAATTTTATTAAAATTCAGTAAAACAGTAGTTTTTATAAATTTGATATGGAAATTTTTTGTTGTAAAAATTTATCATTTACCAATGATTTTACAAGTGTAACAAATTTTTAATAATCTTTTGTTCCTGGGTAATAACTGCTATTTCCTAATTGCTAATACGTTAAAAATATAGAAAAATGTTTATTATTCTCTATAAACTTAGATTTTTTTTGATCAAGACATTTTACAATTTACCTATTTTCCACCACATTTCAGATACATTCAATGTTGCGTAAACTTGGAGTAATTTCTGGAATTTTAGAATTCTGGAAAATAATTTTTTTAGATCTCTACATAATGAATTGCCGGCCTTCAAGTACCTGCGAGACTTCTTTTCTAAGCTGTCTGAGACCAAGATCAAAGTCAATGTCTTCGTCGGACCACAAATATAGAAGATCCCAAAGCGCAATGAATTCCCCAAGATGCTCACTACGAAGAGGAAAGCGGCTTGAAACAGCTTTTGTCTCAATGGTTAGGGTTTCCTGGGAATCACAAAGCCGAAAATTATGGAGCTGGTCTAGAAAACCAACTCCACATAATTTTCAACTGTTGTTTACAGTCATAGACGTGATCTAGTGGTCGGCTGGATTGGCCGCATGGAAACGCTTCGGCTTTTCACTCTGGAGGACCGGGTTCGAGTCTCGAATCCCACCCCTTGAAAATATTTACCAAAGGGTCCGGGCTCGGTCCGTCGATCTTCGTTATCCACAATCCGGCTGACCCATCCGTAGGGGTGGGTAGCCTGTGGAAGGGCTTATTTCGCCCGCCACATAGTATTCTACCAAAATGGAGAGTGGCGTCATCTGTTGACCAAAAAAAGACGTGATCTAGTGAAGAATATCTATAGCAAATGGGTTTCGAGATGTCTTTCAAAGTCCATATCTTTGCAGTTCATTTCAATAAATTCAATAAGAATATAGGTACCACGCTGGAGGACCCGGGTTCGCGTCCCGGGTCTGGTCCCGGATTTTTTTCGGG
>AYEL01073764.1:0-28461 GCA_000484575.1 Olivierus martensii
AAAAAAAAAAAAAATAAGAATATAGGAACGTATCTAGAGGGGCGAAGAGAGTGCTTCCATTAGAATATACTGTACTGGAATTTATGAACATCGCTACCAAGAACATTATAACGAGAATATGATGGGAGAGTACATTTGGTGATTTGGAGACTGATTCGTAAACGTGATTTACAGTGCAGTCGTAAATCTCGAAAAACTACTCACTTTTAAATCTTTCGTGATCATTTTTTATATAAGTGCAATATAAATACATGTTTATTTTGATTCATATGTTGTTATTCTAACTTTATGTGAACGAAAAGACTCAATTTCGCCGTTTTCTCATTGAACATAAATGAATTTCCAAATATCATTGTCCTGGCCAAAAAAGCCAAGTTTGTGATAGTAATATCCAGGGGAGGACTGGCCATAAGGGCGTGTGGCAAATGCTGGGAGGGCCGGTGCCGTCGTAACAATATAGGCCGGCATCCGACGAACCGATTTTTTGTCACACACCGCACTTTCAATATACAGGTAAGCCTCGATTAGTGCGACTTATAAAATTGATACCGTTTTTCGGTTAGTGCATTTTTTGTTATTAATTCAAAAATTTCTAAAAGATTAAAATAAAAATTATTGGAATGAAGAAGAAAACATCAATAAACATATTTTATTAAAAAAATGACAATATTTTAATAAATTTTTCTCATTTTTGACTAATTAATTAACTTAATTAAAATTTGCATAATATTTCATTTTTTACTAATAATTTTTTAAAATATTATCCAATTTCTTCATTCATATCTTATTTTATTCATAAGACTTGCTGCTATCAGAAAATATCAAATATTTTGTTGGATAGCTAAGATTTCATATAAAAAAATTGTTTTTTCAATGATCTCATATAATAAACAAAAAGTTATGAAAGAAATAAAACTAGAAAAAATTTTTACATTGTTTTAGAACAACAATAAAAATTATAATAAATCCTAAAAATTTCAATGAAAATTAAGCAAGATTTTTCCAATTTTCATTTTTTGTTTTTTGCATATTAACTAGGCTTAGCTAAAAGCACTCATTGGATTAATGAGACTTTCCTATAGGTAATCATGAAAGGATATTTGTAAATAAAATTACAATAGAAGATCGTGTAAAGCTAGAAGAATAATGGAAAACATTTTTCAGCATCTTGGCTCAGAAATGGCAGATATTTATAGGCTAATTGAATTGTGTTGAAAATGCTATTTTAATTGTTTAAACTGCATGCATCCTATACAATTATATAAGAAAAAAGAATCTGATGAGGGATATCATGAATATGTAACTCCAGAATCTGCATTAGAAGCATTCCAAAATATTAATCTGGATATTAGACAAGCAACAAATTCAGCTTTTGAAATACAAGAAAAGTTTATGACATATTTTAATAATGAAGATAAAAATGATGTAAACTTGCTATCCAATTTTAATTCTTTTCCAATTTAGTCCCAAACTTTATCCTCCTTCTGACAGTTTTTATAGTCTTCATGAGAAGATTATAAAAAATTGGATATTATTTTATGCTTTCACTCAACTTCTCTATTAAAGACAACATTGTAAACATGAACATGACAGCATAAATCAAAAGTGAAAAATAAATTTTTTAATATAATTGAAGAACTTTCGGCTTAATAAAACCAAAAGTTCTTCAATTATATTAAAAAATTTATTTTTCACTTTTGATTTGTGCTGTCATGTTCATGTTTATGTAAGAAGTGTGATGAATTTTATACAACATTGTAAAATGCAAGACTCAGAAAGAACCATGTTAATTATGTTACAAAAAAACAAATGTTGTGTGTGCAGACTTGTTGCAGTGGGAAACTGCACTGATATTAATAAACTGATATTCTGGAATGTAACTTCATCCTATGTGGATTCTGTTCCTGCAGTCCCATATTGGTGTATGAATTCTTTAAAGTGGCCACTGCCAGATATATTATATCCCATGGGCCATATAGCAGACTTAACTAAAATTAGCTTAACCTAACATTAGTTCAGTCAAAAGTGTAACAGTATATGTAAAACAGATTTAAAATTATTATTACAAATAAAATTTTGTAATAATGAATATTTTCATATTTCCTTTTTGATACACATGAACTTCTAAGTATTCAAATCACTCATATAAATTTGTCTTTAAATAAAAAATTCTATCATGCAAATTATTAAAAAAAAAAAAACCATATTTAAAATTTATTGTATAGTGTAACACTACAGTTTTACAAGGTAATATTGCAAAAATGATTGTAACACATAATAAGAGTTAATAGTATTATCAATAGTAAAGTTGTTATATATCATAATAACTATTGTAATATGATGTACAGTATCAAAAACAAACAAATACAGCACTATTTAGCAGACTCTGCTAAATAGTGCTGTATTTGTTTGTTTTTGATATCTCATAGTATAGCAGAAGTTATGAACACTTTTTGATGTACAGTATATCAAGCTATAATATACTAACTGGGACCAGAAAACCTGTGCATTTAACAAAAGTACGTTAAGTGAATATAGCAATTATATATTTTTCAACTGTTTCATGAATCATTATTTGATTTCTATTTTATTTTTATTAATACAGTCAAACCCCAATAAGATGCCCTCCTATTAAGCCATCAACTTCGCTAACCACCAAGAAATTTGACGGAACAGATCTTCCCTATTTTAATGGAATAGGCAAAACCCGATAAGACGCCATCCGCCAGTAGAAACATCTAAAAAAATATTCCTTTTGGTATTGTATTTGTTCTCGTTAATCCACCAGGGGTATGTAAGGTGACAAAAGCTATCTAGATTCCTTTGTAACCACAGAAGGGAAAGACTGAGTTAACAGCTAATCATGTCTCTCTTTAAGCATGGTTCACTCCTAGGTTGTAGAAAATTTAAGATCGTAAGAACCAGATCGTTTCCATCATTTATTGAGTATTGAGCAAATAAAGATACTATACAGTAAGCTGTGTATATTGTTTTACAGAGAACTCTAAGTAAAGGATCAGAACAGCAGATGAACATGTTTTCTGTATATAGTAGTACTGTACATATAAAGTATGTATACTATACTGAAAAGTACACAGTTTTTTAAAAATGTTGTTTGATACTAAATATAAATGTACTGTATTTTATTAAATTTAATAAATTCGGAGTTTATTATCATTTCTACATTATGTGTGTTTTTGATAAACTGCCAACCCCAATTAGCCGCTAAAATCGTCCCAAACAGATGGTGGCATCTTATTGGTGTTTGACTATACTTAATATTTATTATAATTAATTCACATTTATTTGACTTAATAGTTGTAAACATGCATTGATAGTAAAAGCAATCATGTTTATGAGGTAATATTAATTCAGCCAAAGGATATTTCTGCTCAATTGATATTCATATAAGCTTAACCGAATTGTTTGTGAAAATCATGTTTACTTCTTATTTTCTATGTTGTTAAAATTTTAAATAAACTTTGTCTCATAATTTGTCTTTTACAGTCTTTTTATTTTAGATTTATAATAAAATTTGAATAATTTTCATAGTTCCATTGATCAAAAATAAGAAAAAAGGAAAAATTATATAAATATAGTGATGGTGTGTTAGAATCAAATAAATACAAAATAATAATTATTGTTATTGCATTATAAAACTTTATTGAAAAATAGTTATTTTATATTAATTTTATAAACCTTCTAAGCAAATAAATGCATCAACATTTCATATATAAATGATGCATCAATATTTAAAATTTCATAAAATTAAAATTAATATAAAATAACTATTGTTCAACAAAGTTTTACACTGTAATAATAATTATTAATTATTTTGTATTTTATTTTGATTATAATTAACAAATACAATACCATATTAAACTGTTTCTAATATGCCATTGATTTATTCGAGTAATTCCCTCTTTTCACTTTTTATTTTTTTAATCACCTAAACCATATAGACAGAAAATTATTTGAATTTTATTATATAATAAAAATATTGTAAAAGGCAAATTATAAAGAAAAGTTTATTTAAAATAGTAATAACACAAAAAATTAGTAGTATTTCTTATTTCAAATTCTAAAATAAAAGTTGATATTCCATATTGGAAATCTATCACTTTATCTTATAGTTCTGACATAATATAGAAATTCAAACAGTATCACAAAAAAAATTTCATGTAAATTTCATTGTTCAATATTTAGTAACAATGTTTAGTGTCATGAGGATTCTGCAGGTTACTAAAAAATGGATGGCCTAAAAAAAGTAGTTTGAAATAATGCCATATATTTAAATAAGGTTGTGAGTAGGTGGCACATAGATTCAGGTCAGCAGAATTGACTTGGAGACAAAGATGATAAACAAAATTAACATATTTATTAAAATAGTATAAAATAAATAAGAATATGATACAAAAAAAGCACAAATACAGTTAATATTATTAACTGTATTTGTGCTTTTGTGCCTATTACTTATTTACTTAGAGATAATATTATTAGCTCTAAGTAAATAAGTAATATACAAAATAAGAAGAGCTACTATTTTAACCAACTCTTGAAGAGGAGAGAGAGCTATTCAATCCTAGGTTGCATGGACTTACCTGAGAGAATGGTGTTTATTCTTCTCTTATTTCTTTTTTTCATATTTCTTCTTAAATTTTATTAATGTTTTATTCTTATATTTTCAAATGTTGAACTCTCTAACACTTGTCATTTACCCAATGGCAGCAAATAAACTTTCTCAACTCTGTCCTCTCCTAGTATAAACATTATCATTCTCCTGTAACATCATTTCTGTATATTGATCTAATTACATTATTGTTGAAAATGATCTGCTTCTTTTATTGTTCATTCTTTCTTCTATTTATTTTTTTTAGCAAAAAATCTCCATTAGAGCAGCAGTTCAGACTGGTTCTCTCAGTAGATTTTTGAAATTTGAAAACAAAATGAAATTTTTTCTGTGATGCTGTTTGAATTTTTACATATAAAATGATATCTTAAATTCTTATTGACACTTGTTAAAAAAAATTTAGTTTGCTTAAAGAAGTTAATGCAATCAAATTTTCTGAATGATAAATAGGCACTTGACAAATAACAACAAACAGAATTTCTATTGTTTATTAAACATTAAAATGATATACAGATAATGAATTATTTCATATTTTAGGTTTATATAATGTGAAATATTACTTATTAATATTTTGTACAAATATATGTTATCTAAAAAATATATCAATGAATGACAATGTTGAGGATCTCTCTATAAGGTAGATATAACAATCTCTGATCCTTACAATCAAATGTGTGTGAGCTTTGATGGTTCTAATAAATAATCATATATTGATTATTACTATGCCCTTATCTGGGACACAAAATTTGTGCTTTTGATTATCACCACATGATGGATGCATTTCTTATTTCATTATTTGTGATGAAATTTCTTTTTGCACGTTTTATTTTGACTTTACTTTTTATTACTTTATCTTGATATGCTTTGAATAATAATTGCTATTGGAAAAATTCCAACTATCATTACTATTTTCAAATGACATATATTGATGATTTGTTCTCCAAATTAGAAAATGAAAAATTGATTTTTACTTCAATAAAAAAATGCATTTGAATTTCAAAGAAGTTATGAAAAATATCTATATGTTAGAACTGAGGAAATATAACAACTTTTATTTTGTTTTACATATTTAATAAATGGAGTTTATTATTATAATAAAATATAAAAAGAAAATTATCATCCAGCAAATACTGTACATCACTTCATATCTCAACATGTTAATTTTTGAATGGTGGAAATTTTAGATGTTGCCATCATTACATCAGGCAAGGCAACAATACCCTATCTGATATACTATTATAGAGGAGATGGTAATAAAATAATTGTATTTTATAGTAAAAATACATTAAGGAAGTGTATATTAAACAGAGTATAATTGTAAATTGTACATATATATTCAATTACAGTAGCTATAGTTTCTGCTTGTAGTTATTTACAATTTTTGTATTTATATAATACTTTATACAGGTAATTACAACTTATATAAAATCTGATTTGCATAAATTTATGTAAAAATTTATATGTTATGTAAAAGTCAAAAATCTCCTTTATAAATTATTAATATATCTATAATAAGTTAGAAAATTAGGATGCTTCAAATATTGTACATATCTTTTTAATTTAATCTATATGCTAAATTTTTTGTAAATAATTGGAATTCTTTATAGATATCATTACAAAAAAAAAAAAAATATGTTTACCATTGCATTTCCATCATCATCACTATCTCCAAATTGAATGGCCAAATTAGAAACTGCTTGAGCTACACTTTCAACAAGCATTTTTTGATTATATAAAAACTGATGACTCTAAAGGAAATAAAATTCTTTTATGCTTTCTTTAAAACAGAAGTGAATTAATAATAAATCATATTCAATAAAATTTAATTCTAAGTAATTGTTTATACTCTACTAATTAAATTGATATTGTTCAAGACAGCAAATATAATCTGATTCAGGTTAAATACATATTGTTTAAACTAAATCAAATGAATTAAACAAATATAATAATTATTATAGTGTTTAGTTAAAAAAAAGCATTAAAATAGTTTTCTAATTTTATCTATAGCAATGACATGCAATAACAGAAGCAACTATTTTTCATTTTTCATATATTTAATTAAAATTTTATGACTTATGGCATTGTTATTTATTTCATTTAACATGTAACATCAGCATATGTAATACAAGTTTCTCCCACTTTATGAAAATTAAGCAGTCTAAGAAAACCTTTCATAAGCCAAAATGGCATAAAGTGAAGAATCAATTACCATTAATTTATATGGGAAAAATTTTTGAGCATTCTCAGATTTGAAAGAATAATCTACTAAATCATACTAAATAACATAATATCTAAAACACTTATATATAATAAAAGCAGAAATTATATGATATATATACACAATCTATATAAACTAGAAATAACGTATGCACATTGTAGTTTCACTTATAGCATTTACTAATGTTTTCAATTAAGCCACCATATCACACACACATATATTGTATCTGGCGGCAGCAACTTTTAGATACCATCTAGTTAGTCAACTGGAAAGCTAAAAGATAGAGTTCAGTGCTGGAAACCAGCCTCTTCTGAAAAACTGGAGGTGTGGGATCTGGAATTGAATCCATATCCTCCAGGATAGCAAGCTACTGCATTACTATCTGGCTGACTTTTTTCTATAAAAGTAAAAATCCTGTTCAGATTTCTTTTGGTTAGTGAAAACAGATTATAACATAGGTATGTCGTAAAAGTAAAATCATACTAAGAAAACTTTCATAAAATGAGGGAACTTGTATTATGCATCAAACCACAACAAATAGAGAGAAGTATTCAAAAACAAACAAAAATTTATATATTAGGTAAGTTACTTAATTATTATCATTAATTAATAATTAATAAAATGTTATTAAGTAGAGATAATATTGTGTAATAACACTTTTATTAAATTGCTAGAAGAACACTTTTATTAAAATGTTTTTATTTCTATTTAATAATAATAGTAATAATAATAATAATAACCCCTCCTGAATCCTGCTAAGCTGCCTCAAAGTGTCAGAGGGGCATATGTGGGCAGAACAGATAATGCAAGTCAGAAATTTTATTTCTTGTAGGGTCACCATGGGCTAGAAGGCTATTCCATTATGCCCACCTAAATGCTAGCAGGTGTCCCCACCCAGTGGTGTTTTTCTAGTACACAATGATACAAAACAGAAAACGAAACCACACCAGCTCGGATGTCACCCGGATTAACAAGGTCTGCATCTGAGTTAGGCAGAGGCTCACATTCAGAAAATTTACTACAGTCTCCCTTGGCCATTGGTGGCAAAAGAAGCACCAACCCAAGCTTGGCTACTGCAATACACATACCCACAGTAAGAAACGGGTCACCACATCAGAGCCCAACCAGCTAAAGTGCTTCCCAGGAAACTCAGCCTGAGACCACCAAAGCTGGAAAACCACACCAACGCATGAAATGGACAACTGACATGAATGAATTCGTCATGCGTACATACTACACAATTACAAAATTAGAAACAGATATTACAGGGTACAGAAGGGAACTCTATGGCAAATTCACAAGCAGATACCCAAACATAACAGTTACAGAACAATGCATAGCAGATCATCCACAGAAACTTCATACCACACAGTACATTAGAAAGCATTAAAATTCAGGTAGCACAACAAATATTACAACATGAAACCGATTCACACACACAAATAGAACATGAACTGGAACAGACACCAGAAATAACATATATTGACGACAACACGCAGCCCATCAACAACACTGACGCAGACCTAATAAATAAACTCACTGATACACGGAGGAAACATTAGCCAAATTCACAGGTATGGATCCCACATAACATCCACAAATCCCTAAACTTCACAACTCACAACAGACAAACAATACACTACATTGTATGAACACAAACATTCTACCAAAACTTATTAATGCAGAAACAACACTCAGAAATACACACACATATTTATGCTGCTGCTGTCACTGTCACTACACACATAGGTCTTAAAACACTTCCAAATAAGATGAGCCCAAACACAAAACACCACTTTAAAACCTGCCTGGCAAAAACAACTCGAAAAACAAATAAACAAAATCAGAACAGAACTAGGTAGACTCACATGGCAAAAACGACTCAAAAAACAAATAAATGAAATCAGAACAGAACTAGGTAGACTCACCCAATACAAAAAAACAACACACATGCAAAACTCATGAAATCTGTTATAAAGATTTTCAGAAAACTAAAAACACACATGCCATGAATTTTTTTACACATTTTTTAGAAACGTATCTATCATGTAAAAACAGAATTGAGTGTGTATAAATTATGAAATGATTTCCATAAAATTCATAAAGTGAAAAATACATTAAATACATATATGTAATTTATAAAATATTATAAATTTTATTTTCTATTCTTACCTGTGCTTCTACTCTGGCTCTATCAATCATTGTTCTTGAATCAGCCATTAATCCACTTACAGCACAACCTATTTATGTTTAAATCATAATAAATAAATATAAATAAAAAATAAAAATTATAAAATATTGAAACAGCTATTATAGATTTTATCACTGAATTTTTATAATTCATATTTATTTAAAAATTCATATAGATCTCTCTTTAAAAATCTATATAAATGCTTTTATTTTTATAAATAATGAAAATTAAAACAATATAAAAAATATTTTAATTTTAATAAAATTACCAGATATATTGTCAAAAATAAGTTTAACAACATAGAATAAAGAAGATTTTAAAAATGAAAATATCTTTATTTTACAGAAAGGTATAGTGATAATTAAGAACTGCAGAGGCATCATAAAATAAATTACCGTATATACTTGAATATAAGCCGATCCGTGTATAAGCCAAACCCCAACTTCAGAGTTTGAAAATCAGCAAAAATACCTGTTTATAGCCTACCCCCAACTTTAGCACTTAAAATTTGATAAAAATTTGAAAATGATAAATTATGTGATCTTTGATTTTTAGTTCTGATATATTAATGCCATTTTCCAAAATAAATATTTTATTGAAACTTTAAATATATACATACAAAATAAACTATTATAATACAAACACCAATATATCAATTTAAAAGGTAAAATTTTACTTTACTCAAAGCAATTGAGCACATCACACCACCGACTCCAACCTGCATTTGTTAAGTGCAGCAGATAGGCAACACCGCACTGCCTGATGTACATGATGCAGAAATTCTTAACAATCCAAGAATCTTATGTAAGTGCACTGGCTCATTTAATACTAAAACGTACACCTTAAAAGGTAACATGGCCCTGTTCCACTCAATGGGGGGGTCCATTCTGCGAGACGTTTACTCAGCTTTAATCATTGCCAAAGCTGTTGACAGGGACGGATCCCCACCTCTGCGCCACCTCAACAAGGGGGCTAAACTGATTCAGCAAGCCTGTCGGGCAGAAGATCCTTCCAACCTCGGCCCCTTGTGCCCGGAGTTGCCAAAGCAACCGAAACTGTAGCCAAGAAAGGGCAATTTAGGAATGCCAAGCAACTGAAACCTTCACTCACTACATGGAGCAAAACACTCAACAGCGGAAGGTCCTCCCAAAACAGAAGGGACCACGAACATCGCCCAAATACGATGAGTCGTGGACGGGACAAAGACGGTTGCACACGAATCATCTTCATGACTGTGCAAACGTCTGAAAGTTGTATCACTCCTAGTGGCGGGATGCACACTCAAAGCGCATGCCACCCCTGAATGATCAAAAACGACCGTGAAAGGGCAAGAATCTCCCCCGGTTCGATCACCAATGCAGCCCACTGTCAGCACCTGATTGGTGGGCCACTGTGAGGACGATATCAACCGACACCGTGTGCAATGGCGGTCCGAGCGATATCTGGTGCCTTGCCGTGGCCAAATATCGCTCAGATCAACTCCCCAAGATTTTATGACTCCCTAGGGAAGCGAACTTCCCTCAGTCTGGGGAAGAAATCCCCTACAGCCCAAGTTCGACCAGCTCTCAGATGGGCACCGTTAAGGCTTCTATCCCTCTGCCATTCATCCCATTGGCATGATATGCCACCTTGGGATTTGGGACCCATTCTCACACAGACATACCATGGGCCAATTCTTAATTCCGGACCCACAGGGACTCGGATGGTCGAGCAACGAACTATAGAGCGCCCACCGGCGAGGGATGGTGCAGCCATGCTCTACCGACCCTATAGGAATTTCTTCACTAGGGACAGCGACTGGGGGCCAGGGTGGCCTCATCCTGGGCCAACCAGTGATGCTGCAGGACCTCTCTATAGAAAGTTAAATGAGGTCCAAGGCAATTTATCTGGCTAGGACTTCCCATGGCAATTGTCTACTCAGGATCACCACTCCCTTTCGACGGACTGCTGGCATCACTCCAATGTCTGCACATGCCAATCTGAGGTGTAGATCCTCTTCGCCTGGACATCGCCAAACTCTAGGTGCCACTTAGTTAATCCCTGTCACTATGGATGTATCAGCCCAGCTACAAAACATATACAGGCATAGTGATAGCCGGTAAGCCCTCTCGCTACAAGGCGGGCCCCACTCAAGAGGGGGTAGGCACTCTGTGCTACTGGATCACTTTAACCCAAAGTGATCAAGTGCAGCACACCTACATAAGATTCTTGGATTATTGTCGAGAATTTCTGAGTCGCGGCACATAAAGCAGCGCGGTGTCGTCTATCTCAGTGGTCTTCAAACTTTTTTTAATTGCGTACCCTAAGACAGAAAAAATAAATGGCGCATACCCCCAATTTATTAAGCAGAAATCTATTGTAATTGGTATTTTAAAGAGGAAATAAGGCCTTATGTAATATTCAAATAAACTATTATTACACATTATTTTTTATTATAAACATAAATACATATTTCGCTTAATATTAACTGCTTATACTCTTATTTCAATAACTAAAGGCATAAGCATAACTAGCAGTTGAGAGAAACGTAACCACTTTAATAAAACTAATGTTTTTAACTAATTAAAGTCATCATCAGGTTTTTATATGCATTAAATCACAAAGGCATTCTAGAACTACAAACTCGTAGGTCTTTAGAAGAACACTCTTGTTCTACATAAAATTGAAATTTAAATCTTTTTACAAGTTACATAACGGTGTTCATTAATATATAAACATACAAAATAAAAAATAAAAATAATGAATACACAAAGATAAAAGAAAAGGAGCAAAAAATAAATAAAATAAGATAAAACTAAAAATGATATTGAATAATTACTTAGCACACTCTGCAGTTTAAAAATAACTCTCTTTTAATTAACCATCGTACAATACTAACGTTTTCGGCGTACAAACGCCATCATCAGTTATTTCACCCTTCTTTACAATCGAATCAAGATAACATTAGAACATTGCTATGGAACAGTAACTCTTCAGAACAAATTCAAAAAACTTCATTCTTAGTACAACTTTAAATTTAAATATAAATATAATTACAATTTAACATAGATAAAACTCTAATATTTACACTTATAAACTTAATACACATTATACAGTAAAATAAAATAAAATAACTTATTAACTTGGTAAGCAATTACAACACAGGGACTACACAATCTCGATAAATTACATCGTGTTTCTAACATCTAGATCAGCAGATGATGGCATTTGTACGCCGAAAACGTTAATATTGTACGATGGTTAATTAAAAGAGAGTTATTTTTAAACTGCAGAGTGTGCTAAGTAATTATTCAATTAATTTGGAATTTAAGCAGTGAAATAGTAAAGAATGGTTTTATAAGGCTGAGCCAGCCAATGGATAGAATTAAGATAGAATGTTTTAGAACGGCTATGAAGAAAGTTAAGGCAGAAGAAACCACGATTTTCCTAAAAGAGTGTAAGTTAAACAAAGTATTTCCATTATCGATTAATAGAATTAGGCTCCCAGTTAAATCTAAAAAAGTTCTAAATAAAACGAAAATGGTCTAAAAGTAGCAATATCGGATTCAAAAAGAACATTTTATAAAAGGAAGAAAAAGCTAGAAGAGTTGATAATTAGATGTGAGCAGGCAGAATATATATTCATTGACTCTTGGAAAGAAAATGGATACAGAAAAGAAATTCCTAAGGAAGAGGCACATAAAAAAGTTTAAATGGATATTGAAAAAACAGATACCATTAAAAAAGAAGTATAAGTTAAATCTAGAAGAGGTAGTTACAGTACTTGATAATATACAAGTACCAACAGTGGTTAAGAATATATTAGAGAAAGGCCCAGCGTATGCCGTAATGAATAACCCGTTGATAGTAGAGGACATTCCAGTAATAGAACAGTGTATAAAAGAGCAAGATGACCTAGTAAAAGAACAAATAAGATGGGGCATTTGTAAGGCAGCGATGCAATAGAAAAAACAAGGAGTATAGGCTAAAAGAGAGGCAAGAAAAGAAAGATATTAAAAGAGCCATAGATTGGATAAAAGAGAATAACTATACAATTACTAGGGAAGATAAGACAAAAAAGATGGTGCTGCTAAAAAAGGAGAGAGATGATAATTTCCTCTCTGAATACATAAGAGAGACCAAAGCTATACACCTGAACTATGATCCGACTAAAAGATTGGAGAATACCATAGAGAAACTGGTAAAGAGTAAAAATTTCCCAACCATTTGGAAAGTGAAGAAGCAAGAAGCAGCAACATGCCATAGGCTGTTCGCTTATATAAAAATCCATAAAACACCAGTAAAGTACAGACCAATAGTTGAAAAGAGGAAGGCGCTGACTTATGGCCTAGAAAAAGCCATAGCTGACTGGTGTAGTAAGATACTCGGAGAAGTAGATCGATCAACGCAGATTACAGAAGCAGTATTAGAAAGAATTAAGAATCTTAGCATTGAACATAATAATGTTCTAACAACATACGATTTTGAAGCACTATACCCATTGTTAAGACTAGAACCAGTCTGTATACTACATTTTTACTATGCTACGGCTCCTATTTTAGATTTAATGGCCGAATATTTAAGCAGACAGTAGGGGTGCCGATAGGGAGCCCTATGGCAGGAATGTTAGTGGAAATACTGCTAAGGAATGTAGAAGAACAGGTGTTAAATAGATTCCTGCCAGGTATGGTGCTATACTTATGCTATATAGACGATATATTGGTAATTTGGAAGGAAGACCAAGACACAGAAGAATTAGCGAAAGCATTGACATTAGAAAATTATGGCCTAAGACTGAAGAACGAACAAAAAATTAGAATAAGCATACATTTCTTGGATTTACAGCTAGATGTCCAAGATGGTATTATAAAAACGAGTATATACCGAAAGCCAACGTACAGGCCAGTTTTAATTCCTAAGTGGTCGAATGACCCGACATCTTATAGAAAAGCCTCCTTTAGAAGTTTTTATAAAAGAGTGCTAACGTATTGTTCTAAAGAGGAAAGTCTAAAAGAGGAATTGAAATATATCAGAAAGGTAGGTATAATCCATGGATATAATGATCTGTTTCTTAACCAGGTATACAACGAAGTGAAGAAAAAGTTAGGAAGATCTAGAAGGGAAGAGAAAGAAGATAAGAGCTTCATGGTAGTGCCATACTACCTTAAGAGTCTAAATGTCATGAGAAAATTAGCAAAGAAGAGTAAAAAGCAGCTAGCAGCAAGAAGAAATCTGACTCTTTTCAATGCATTAAGGAATGATAAAGATCCACTAGAACAACAAGAAAAAAGTGGAATTTATAGAATATCGTTAAGAGACATAAAGAAAAATGAAGAAAAAGCGTACATAGGCATCACGGCAAGAACCATTAAAACAAGGATTGATGAACATAAGAGAGACATGAAAAATGTGAAATTGACAACAGCACTAGCAGTAGAAGCGTATAGCAGCAAAATTGAAATTAAATGGGCAGAGGTAGAAAGAATTAAGTCGGTGCCAACATACACGCAGCCTACAATAACTGAGGCAATAGAGATATTGAGAAGAGCCGATAAAGAGAATTTAGTTAACGACAAGCTAAACTGGGAGCTAAACTGAGTAGCATGGAAATATGGGTAATGCAAAGTTAATTTAATCTTCTAAGAAAGACTGATATGCAGGTTAAGAAAAAGTTAGATGCCTTATGGAAGGAACTGTATAGTGAAAAAGTTTATAGTTTCAGTATAGGATTATGTTAATTGAACTGCTAATCTAGATGTTAGAAACACGATATAATTTATAGAGATCGTGTAGTCCCTGTGTTGTAATTGCTTACCAAGTTAAGTTATTTTATTTTATTTTACTCTATAATGTGTATTAAGTTTATAAGTGTAAATATTAGAGTTTTATCTATGTTAAATTGTAATTATATTTATATTTAAATTTAAAGTTGTACTAAGAATGAAGTTTTTTGAATTTGTTCTGAAGAGTTACTGTTCCATAGCAATGTTCTAATGTTATCTTGATTCGATTGTAAAGAAGGGTGAAATAACTGATGATGGCGTTTGTATGCCGAAAACGTTAGTATTGTATGATGGTTAATTAAAAGAGAGTTATTTTTAAATTGAGGAGTGTGCTAAGTAATTATTCAATTAATTTGGAATTTAAGCAGTGAATTAGTAAAGAACGGTTTTAAAAATGATATTATTAATGGAAAGGATTCTATGTCTACGTCATATCACTATGGTCCTACACACGTTTCACATAGTATAAATGTGTTTTTACAGTACTCTAATTCCACTTCTTAACTGCATATTGCCATGCTCTAGGTATATCTTGAATCTTATCGTTTAATACGCTCTCCTTATCCTCTCTTCGTGCTACCTCTAATGCTTCCGTTAAATATTTATACTCTGTCCTCTCCATTTGTCTTATTACTTTCGCTCTTCATTAAATAGGCAAAGACCATGGGTATAAGAAACAGTTTGTCCTAAGTATTTACAGGGAAGTGAACCGGAAGTTAAGTAGTAAGTTAAGAGAGAATGATAGAGAAGTGGAACCACAAGTAAGATAAGAACGAAGGAATACCTATATGACTGTACCCCATGATTTAGCTAAGTATAGTTTCGTTAAAAAGATACAGAAAGACCAAGACAAAAAAACTGGTAAGTAGGAGACTTCTAAGTATTTACAATAGACTAAAGAATGAAAAACAACTCTTGATGGAAACAGAAAGGACGGGAGTGTACGAAATCCCAGTAACGAAAGTGAAAGAGGGTGAATGCTCTAAGTATATTGGCATCACATCGAGAACTCTCAACCAAAGAATTTCTGAGCATAAAAATGATATACGTAGAGGTAATCTGAATACTGCCCTGGCAAGAGAAGCATATGGGAATGATTTGGAAGTACACTGGAATAGAGCGAAAGTAATAAGACAAATGGAGAGGACAGAGTATAAATATTTAACGGAAGCATTAGAGGTAGCATAAAGAAGCATTCTTCTAATGACCTAAGAGTTTGTAGTTCTAGAACACTTTTGCTATTTAATGCATGTAAAACCTGATGATGACTTTAATTATTCAAAAACGTTAGTTTTATTAAAGTGGTTACGTTTCTCTCAACTGCTAGTTGTGCTTGTGCCTTTAGTTATTAAAAGATAAATACATATTTATTTTTTTTAGTAAATTTAATGAGAACAATGGGCTTGCATTTGTTTAATAATCTCTGAAAATGCAGGTTTAATGTTAGCTGACACTGTGATACGAAGGTCTGGTTCCAAGTTTAATTTATTTCGATATTTAGTTTCAATACCCATCGTTGCAGAAAATGATAAAGTACACACATAGTAAATAGAACAGAATGGTAGGAATGCACTGCCTGCTTTGTTTACAAAATCAAGATACTCAGATTTCAATCTCATCCAACAATCATGAAGAAATTTTTGTTTAAATTTGTTTAGTAATGTTGTATTGTATTTTATATTGATTAACTGCTCTTGAAATATTGGCAGATGTTCAATTTTTATATTTTCAGTAAATGCTTATAAAATTCTTCTCCAGGAAGATCTTTGAATAGG
Organism: Olivierus martensii; assembly: GCA_000484575.1. NCBI lineage: Eukaryota > Metazoa > Arthropoda > Arachnida > Scorpiones > Buthidae > Olivierus > Olivierus martensii. Next base: position 16,577 of record AYEL01073764.1, read on the forward strand.
TTACAAAAATATGTTTCTAAACTTCTTAAATGTGCTTGCATTTGTTTAATAATCTCTGAAAATGCAGGTTTAATGTTAGCTGACACTGTGATACAAAGGTCTGGTTCCAAGTTTAATTTATTTCGATATTTAGTTTCAATACCCATCATATTAGACTTTTTGTTTGTTCCACAGTCACATTATTTTCATCAATGAAATCAGATAAGGATAGAAACATTTCTAAATATCCATTTCAAATTTCTCCTTCCACAGCACCATTTATTTATTTATTTTATTTATTTACTGTATTTATATATTGAAACTTTAAATATATACATATAAATAAATTATTATAATACAAACCAATATCAATTTAAACTTAAATTCAAACTCATGAGAATAGAGGGCTGAACAACAAAGTATAGCCCAACAGGGAAAGAAGTAGAAGTTTTTATTAATGCGGTGCTGTGTAAGTGGCGTCTATGGGACTCTGAGCCATCTATTCAGCTCTGTAAAAATTTTCAAAATCATGCAAAAATTCTCAAAAATTCTGTACCTTTCTAACTTTTTCATTCCTTTATTTTGCATTAATTCAATTTTCCATTGACTTTTTAGTTTCTCCGTAAAAAATCAGTGGAGTCCTACAGAAACCAATTATCTTTTTAAATTTAGCGCGCATTCAAATGTGACGACATCGCTGTTACTATTTATAGCTGTGGGCGTGGCCGGAGACCGTAGCGGCGGTAATCGCGCTGCTACTGTTTTCTGACAGCGTCGTCTTTAGTGTTGCAGTTTCTTGTTTTATTTGTTTTATAAAATAATTTGTATTTACAGTATATCAATTTACTGTCAATTTACGATTTATTGAGCTATTTTGATCACTTTTCTTTATTTAAGAAACATTTCTAAATATCCATTTCAAATTTCTCCTTCCACAGCACCATTTATTTATTTATTTTATTTATTTACTGTATTTATATATTGAAACTTTAAATATATACATATAAATAAATTATTATAATACAAACCAATATCAATTTAAACATCTAACATGCGCCGGGTTAAGTAAAGTTTAAAGAAAGCTGTCTGTAGGAGTGGACAGCACAGTAGATGAAAACAGGTAGGGCAACCAGCAGCTAGGTAGGTTCATGAATGCCGGCATCGGGAAGATTAGTCAGTAAACAAAGGTTTACATTAAATACATTGGTGATTACAGTAGTCTGGCTTTGTCAAGATGGATTAAAACTTACACTGAAATTAAAGTCAATAGTAATGACCTAGTAAAGAAGAACAGTAGAAAAGTTGTCCACTTATGTAAGAGTGATTGTTCAAAGTTAGTTCCTGCTAGAGGTGAACTGCACTTCAAGAGCTGCAGATTTGGTAAGGAAGTTCCATAGAGCCTCGAAGAGTTCTTTATTTCTGGCTTTGTCAAGAGCTGCAGATTTGGTAAGGAAGTTCCATAGAGCCTCGAAGAGTTCTTTATTTTCAATAAAGTTCTGCAGTTTGCAAGGCCAGTTGAATCCAGCCATGATGGTAATCCTCTCAAGTTGTCTTCTCTCGTCAAGAAATTTGTCACAGTTAAAAAGATAGTGTTCAGTGTTTTGAATTTCCTGAGTTCCACAGTCACAAAGGTCTTCATTGTTGAGTGCAAAATGCTTAAGATAAGCCTTGAAATTTCCGTGGCCGGTCAGCAGTTGGGTGAATAAGAAGTTAGTGTTGAAGTGTTTGTTATTGTAGAATTTGGCTATGTCAGGAATGAATTTGTGGCAAAGTCTGCCAGTAATGGAAGAGTCCTATTGTTTTTGCCAAAGATCAAAAGTTTTAAAATGAATGCAATTGTTGATATAAGACAAAGGTAATTTTTTAAAGGCTGGAATACGATCTTCGAGAGCAGCCTTTTTGCCCAGAAAGTCTGCCATTTCATTACCAGGGTTTCTCATGTGCCAGGAATCCAGTGGAAGTTGATAGAGGATGTGTTGGAGATAATTAAAAGGAGGTTATTGATTTCAGTGCTATGGGATGTATTGTTGTTTTGTTTGGCAATGAGTGACAGAGCTGTTTTACTGTCAGACAGGATGTGGTAATTGTAAGTTGATTGATGTTTCAATATTGAAAAGATTTCAGCTTGGACAATGGTGTTGTAGGCAGAGAATTTGTACTTCACCTGGTAAATGGTTCTGTTGTGGATGTTCTTGATGACGAGAGCTGCTCCAACATTATCACTGATTTTGGAGCTATCAGTGTAAATGAAAATATAATGTTTATCAGTGGGTTGACCAGAGTGTATAAGAATATTAGTTTTCTTAGCAAGATATTGTAAATGTTATGAGGAACGGAAAAAAAAATTTGAGAAGGGAAAGGTTTCGAAATGCCTTACCTGATGGTGGGACGCCATGTTGGGAGGAGTTGCCTAATTGTTGCCGTCGTATTCCTTTTTTATGTTATAATGTTTAAATGTTTAATGCTATAGATAAGTAATTAATAATAATAATTAAAATAATTTATGTAGTTGACTACAATTAATAGAAATGTATAACTGGTTACTTGTTTTTATAATTTTACGTTAATTATGCAAATACTATGTTCTTTAAATATAACCAAGTTGGTCCCTAGAGGTCTCTTCCGGTACAGTCTTGAAGTTTGTGTAAGAGTACGTCTTAAACTTATGTGGACATTTCTCCTTAAAAAGGATTTGGTGTTTACACCTTATTTAGAGTCATTTTCCAGGAAGGGACCAGTTTTGGTTTTGTAGTTTTGTATACAAGTTCAAATAAAGGTAATTTGAAAATGGAAGCAATTCAAGGATTGATTGATTATTTGAGTAATTCAGAGCTTGCAGTAGAAATGTCTGCTCGACTTGAACCAAAGCAACGTGGCGATGTAAATCGGGGAAACGAATCAACTAACGAGGAGGGGGAAACCCCAAATCATTACAATGTTATCAGTAAGTTTGTCCATGCCAGCAGTAGTAATTTTAGCAATGAGGTCATCACTAATTTCATAGTTTGTCTCTGTGGTGTTTATTATTCAGGTCATAATTGTTGATGATTTGTTTGTTCATGGAAGCTAAAATCTGAATATCTATGGGAGTAAGTTTGCTGATGACAAGAAGGGCATTAGTGGGAGCAGTTCTATATGCTTTTGTAATGTTAATAGCCACAAGTCTTTGAACAGAGAGAAGTTTTCTAGAAAGATGGGACTTGGTCAGTGTTATTCCCCAAAACTGCAGCAGAATAGATTAGAATAGATTCGATGGCTCCCTTGTAAGTAATTCTAACCAACTTTTTGTCTAATCCCCAATTCTTCCTAGCAATATTTTGTAGAGCATGGAAAGTAGTAATTGATTTCTTGTAAAGAAAGTCTATGTTGTGTTTCCATGAAAGCCTGTTGTCAATGATGACACACAGATATTTCAAAGTATCTTTTTGTGGGATGAGTTTATTATTGATTTTAATTGAGTTTCTTGATTAGTGGCCCTTTCCTTCCAAAGAGAATGATGGAGCATTTATTAATATTAATTGATTGTTTATGTTTGATATTCCAGGTGTGAAGTTTCCACAGCAATGTTAGCCAGTCTTTGAAGTATGTCACGGTTTTTATGTTTAAGGAGGAGAAGGGTGTCGTCAGCAAAACCAATGATTTCAGATCCATCAGGTAGGAGATTGTCATCAAGAATGTTGTTGAAGAGGATGTTCCACAGCAGATGGCCCAAGCAAGAGCCATGAGGGCAGCCTCTGTTGACTTTAAGGACAGTTCTGTTATGATTGCTGAAGACTCTAGCAGTCCTGTTGTTGAGGTAGCTTTGTAGAAGTTTGGACAACTCTGGTCTTTAAGGGCTTCAAGAATTTGGTATATCCAAGAGTGGTCAAAAGCCCTGGCAAAATCAATAGAGATGGCTAAAGTGTGTTTGTTTTCAGTTTTTGCCTTTTTAATGTAGTCTATGACTTTACCAATGGTCTGAATAGTGTTTCTTCCCCTTCCGAAACCAAATTGGTTGTCATTGAAATAATTGGTGGACTGTAGATGCCATTTGATTCTTTTTTTTGTACCCCTGGGATACACATACCCCACTTTGGAGACCACTGGCCTATCTGATGCACTTATACAAATGCAGATTGGAGTTGGCGGGTGTGACGTGCTCGATCACTTTGGGAAAAGTAAAATTTTATTTTATTCTGAAACAAAACTGATGTCAGTGTATGACATTATCGTTAAGATGATGTAGCTTCAGAAAATATCAAGTTAACGAGCAGTAATACATTTGGATAATTTATATAAAAATTTTTTCTTTTTATTGTTGTTATTGAATAAATGTTTTCTTTCCTGAAAAAATGTCATATTAAAATTATCCCAGTAAAAATTCCATTAGAATATGTCTATGTCATATGACTCCCAAGAGACCATTCGAAGTTTCATTTTCTCTACATTTAAGCTGAGTTATTTTATTTAAATCTTTGATCATATTTTAAAACAAATGGATGATCCTAACGATGATGTTATACACAGTTAGGATGACATATGCAATGTGATTTCTAGATGTTAAGCATGCAATTTCAAAGTTTTGATTTTGCTTATGATAAACTTTTTGATAGACTATAGTTATTTTTCAGTACAGATTTTTACATAATTATTTTTTCATTATTTTAATTTTAATTAAACATTATTTTATTTTTAATCTACTTTAGTTAAATATAAAAAGCATTTATATCAATTACTAGCAAATGGATTAAAACATTTTAATTAATAATAATGAAAAATAAATATATTTTTTTACCCAAATATGAATCCTAAGTAAGATTCTTGATTGATTGTCGAAAGTTTTTGCGTCGCATCAAATCATGTAGCACAGCATCACCTACCTGATTATGGTATATAGACGCAGATTGGAGTTGGCGGCACGACACGCTTGGTCGCTTCTGGATAAGATAAAATTTTACCTGATATTGTATTAAATGAATTATCACAAAATTTCCTTCTTGGTTTTCAGGAGACATTCAGTAAGTTATGGTTTTGCTTATTCAATTTCTCCAGCCAAAAAAAAAGTTGATTTTTTTTTGATTTGTGTATAAGCCAACCCCCCACTTCAGAAATTTTTTCTGGAAAAAAAAACCTTGGCTTATACACGAGTATATACAGTAGATGAATAGCAAATAATGGAATACAGAATCTTGCCTAGATTCCTAGAGAATCTTGCCTAATTTATTGGGAGTTATGGAGCTTGTTATAGATCTAATCATCCCATCATTATTGTCATAGTTACAACTTCTTCAAAAAAAGTTTCAAATTACTTTAAAAAAACAAAAAGGAGTGGATAATGCTTTTCAGCATCTACTTGTTACAAAATAATTTTTGTTTCTCAATAGATATCATTTACCAATTTAAAATGATTTTAAGGAATCAAATATAAAGACTTAAAGACCAAAGCTTGAGCTTATTTGTCAAAATGCATCAGCTTTGGTCAAATGTTAATTTATAAGCTTTTCAGATTGAGCTGACTCCAGCCAACAACTCTCTCTTTCTATACATATATAGTATTATAATTACTATTCTTAAATATAATATTTAAAGTAAAAACAAAGGGTTTCCAATATGCAATTAAATAGTATTACCAATATGATGATCTATCTCCACAATTTTTTCAATAGTGGTAGATTCCATTAGTGTTGAAGTTACCCTTTTTTCTACAGCTAGTACAACTCCTTCAGAAGTCTGAATACCTATAGCAGTTGATCCAAGCTATAAAATAAAAAATTTATTGATCATCATTATAATTTAATTTAATAAATATTTTTGGATATAATAACTACAGTGTAAACTGAAATTAATTTCTTCCTGATTTATTATTTTCATTCCAGCTTAAATTTCAGTTCAAAACTGATTTAAACTTATTTTTCTCAATATATATTTTTTACCGTAAAATATTTTCTTCTAAAATTATTATACAATAATTTTAAATAAGCACTTTCTAGCAGTAAATTCAGTAAATATTTTATTTTATTTTGCGAAGTACTTTCAGCTAATTGCCATCATCAGCGCAACATACAAAAGTATTCGAAAAACTATTCGAATATTACCAACAGTTTCAGAAGATCGATTTTAAATAACAAACAAAATGTTTTATTCAAATTATATTACATAATTATGTTATCTTATAGTAAAAATATATTAAATAATCATCATAATCAGCAAATTAAAGTATTTTAAAACTATAATAATAAATTAATTTTTAAAACGTATGCGTATGGCCAATTTATAAAAATAAATTATAATTTGTTTATAGCATAATTCCACGCACTAGATATATCTTCAGATTGTTTATCATTAATTAACCTTAAATATATATCTCTTTTTCATTTTTGTCAACCTTACTTATTACTTTTGATTCTCCCATTTAATGTCTATATTGGATTCGTAGAATTTTTAGATAGTAGGTTTTCATACTTCCCATCTTAATATCATATTTATGTTCACTAATTCTCTCTTCTAAGCATCTTTCCGTGACATCTATATAAAATTCTTTTTCTTCTTCGATGCCATTGGGGTTCATTGGGATTTGGTATACTTGGATTTGCTTTTCTTCTGTTTTTTATCTTTATCATTCCTCAATAATCCAAAGACTGTTGATTCTCTTTTGGTTACTAAGTTTTTCATGGTCTTTTTTGCAAATTTTCTAACCGTCCTGTATTTCATTAAATGATATGGGACTGAAACTATTCATTCCTTTGATCCAATATCCTTTTCGTCTTGTTGTGTTTCCCCTTTTTCTTGCCTGATTTTGTCCTTCATTACTTTATTTTGTATTTTCTTCAAAAATTGGCTTGTGTATCCATGCTTTAATCCTGTTTCATATATTTTGTTACATTCCTCTTTTCTAGCTTCCTCTGTATTGCAGTATGTAACCATACGTCGAAAGTAAGTATAAAATGCTGCTTTCTTATACAAATACCAGATCATCAGACCAATTTGGGATTAATATTCTTTTCACTGTGGGTTTTTGATAGACGCTTGTGTTATAAAACATTGCATCTTTCTTAATTAGTGTGTCAAATAATGCACTTGTTCATTGTGTTTCTGATCTTTCTTTAATACTAGTCCATAGGCTTTATCTGTGAAAAAATTCTCTAAATCTTTTGTTCTATCCTCTTTTCCCCATATGGCAAAAATATTGTCTACATATCTCTTATAGAATAATAAATCCGGGCTAAATTGCTCCAAAATTTGTAGTTCTTTGTCTATTATTATTAATTCAGCTAGCACGCCAGCCATCGGACTGCCTATCGTGACATAAAATGGATAAAATAAAGTGCAATAATAAATATTGATAGTGGACAATCCATAAATTTTAAGCATCTCTAACTTGTGATAGCTTATTATATAATATTCAATTAGAATAGAGAACCATTTCTACTTAGACTATTTTAGCAAATTAAGACAAAAAACTAGCACTTTCTAGCAGTTAAGAATGATTTATTTACAATAACAAACATTTTTGGCTATTCACTATCTGATCCACGCGATCATCCAATTCCTGTAACCTGAAGATGGCAAATAGCTGAAAATGTTTGTTACTGTAAATAAATTGTTCTTAACTGATAGAAAGTGCTAGCTTTTGTCTTAATTTGCTAAAATATTCAATTAGATTATTATATTATAAATAAGTATGTATATATATATATACATACATACATATGTGCACACACGCACACACACAACACATACTCACACAGTACTTATTTCAGATATGGAATGTGACTACAATAATGAAAAAAAAATATTATTGTATTACCATTCCATTCTAGCACCTGTATTTGGTGATTTTGGCAAAGGAAAATGTAAAATGTTTTATACCTTAATTGCTTCAATGGCATATTCAACTTGAAACAATCTTCCTTCTGGTGAAAATGTATTAACACCACGATCATATTCTGATCTTGTTAGAAACATTCTTTCCTAAAGAAAAATTACATTTTACTTATAAAAATAAAACATTTAAAATAATGATATGAAGCAATAGTTTAAATAAAATCTTATCATTTTCATATATTTTTTCATTCTTTATGTTTCATGTTATTAATATTCTTAATAAAAATTAAGTTTCTTATGTGGAATTAAAGAAAGTTATTTCTTTTTAATTGGTTTTGGAACAAAACTCTCCTTTTTGTAATGGCTCCAGGTCTCATATAATACGATTTCACAAAACATGCTGTTTGTCAGGAACCTATCTACTGTGTTGTAGGAGGGATACCTGTACTTATAAACCAATGAGATTTATCAGTTCAGGCAGAAATTTGAGTCTGCCTGGAATCTTCAGAGCTTTGAATGATTCCATTTATTTTATCTAAGGTTCAACTCACACGTACCACAACAGAACCATGCCACAAGTAGCGACAGCGGTTGAAGCCGACTTCAGTTGTAGTCGAAATCAGCCACTCGCGAACCGCAAGCTGTGGTCGGTTAAAGTCCGAATCGACCTCAATGTGTAGTGGATACAGACTTCAACCTGCCACAGTGCTCGGGAAGTGGTCAGCTAAGCGCGACCACTGACCACCATAATTTTGTGGATGATATCAGCCACAAGTTGCAACAGCAGTTGAAACCAACTTCAGTTAGTGGTCCGTCTGAGTTAGATTATGCGTTTCTATATTATTATAATTATAATTCACGACCGTCCACAAACAGACTACATTTTGTAGTTGTGGCGTGGTTATGCTGTGGCTCGTGTGAGTTGAGCCTAACCAACAGAGTTAAGTACACTTAATGATAGGTGTTCAATCATTTTGTCTGAAAACTGATTTTGAGTATTTATTAGAAAAGATTTATTATTTACAAATGAATCTATATTATTATTAATTTAGGAAAAATACAGCATTATATGGTCATAACTACACGAGTAATTAAGAGATAAGTTGTCAAAGCACTTGTAATAACATAATGGCAACTATGCAGTTTTATTTTATTGCTTTCAATTCATAAGAATGTAACATTTGTATTAATATTTTTTAAATAAATTTAATATTTATAAAATATTAAAATATTAAATATTTTAATTTGTTTAATTTATTAAAAAAATATTTAATATTTAAATATTTTAACACAGTTGGACCTCCATATATTGAACTTCTATATATTGAAATTCTCCATATAGCAAAGTTTTTTGTTAGTCCCGTGAAATATCCATTGAAAGTTGTTTCTAAATATCGAAATTTTTAATTTCAGAGGCGAGGGAAAAGGATAAGATATGGAGTCTAGATTGGGTCTGGCTAGAAAAAGCCGACAAATAAACAAAATGGATGTGTCGATTTGCACTGTAGAGGGGGTTAGTGTAAAAGTTCTAGGGCTTGTTTCAGTTTCAGTTTTGTATGTTACTTGTGTTAATTGGCTTAAAACAAAAAACAAAACTGAACCGAGAGATTTTAGTCAGTCTTTATCCAGCTCTACTAAAACATTTACCATGTCAAAGAGAAAGATCTTGATTTATTTCCGATTTTAAGAAGTTAAATGTATTTTTAAAAACAAAATGTTGATTTTTAATCGTGTTTTAGACTTTATACATTCGAAATATTTATAATACAAATTTGATAACAATTTCTTTCCGAATTGTTAAACATTAATGAAACCTGTGTGTTTATATAAATATATTCTATTTTCAAGCTTCAGAAAACAACGTATATTATATTAATATAATTTTTGAGTGTCGCAGAAAAAAATGGAATTGCTAAAAGATGTGGACTGTGGAGTGAGAAAAAAGATGTTGCACAGAAATTCAGGATTTCACAAAGTACAGTGTCAACAATACTAAAGAATCGGGAATCTGTTTTAATCTTAAAATGCATTATCGAAAATAGATTCTCAAGAAACTAATTTTTGCACTTGAAAACGATCAACCCATTAACAATGTAATTAATCTCAAAGTGTGTACATCTGAATTTGCAAAAGTATGGCAAAATGCTGCGGAAATAACACTACAGAATTGCTTCATAAAAGCTGGCTTCTCTGAAAAGTCTGTTGTGGAAGAAGTTAAGTACTGATCACACATTGAGGAATGTTGGAACCAGTTACAGTCAACAGGCACAATAAATGACAAAATTAATGAATATTTAAACATGGATGAAGACATTATCGTAGCAGAATATCCGACAAATGATGACATTTTAATTCAAAAAAGATAGGAAAAATCAAGATAATCAGATGAAATAGAAGTTCCTAAACCTTCCAAAAAAAGAAATAATGGCTGCATTTGAAACGATTCGCCAAGGGTTTCAATTTGCAGAAATGTGCCCGACAATATTTTTGAGTTGCGCAATAAATGCGAACATTTTTATGAGGAATCTGCATTCAAATTACTTCAGCAGGATATTCGAAATCAATTTACATCTGATAATTAAATACAATATTCTAAATTATTCTAATTTATTTTGATTCATAAATGTGTAAAGGATTTGAGAAGAGGGAGCAAAAAAATTTCGATGTTGATGACTTACCTGTTTTCGATGTTATGGAGGTCGCCATGTTTGAAGCCCGGACTGAAGTAAAATATTGTTTGATTGATCTAGAAGATAATTATTGTAATGGATATTGTTTTAAGGAAATTGTATTAACGTATTTTTATTTTAGTTATTAATTGAATAATGGTTGATAAATTGTTCGAAGGTAATAGACTCGAAATATGTAAATTTAGATTAATATAAGTAAAGTGGTGGCGCTGATGACTGTCTCTGTTCGGCCGGAGTTCAGCGAGTGTGGGTACTTTTTATGGTGGTGTGGATTGTTATTCTATGTAGTGTTGTGGCGTTATTTATGTTTTGTTTTACTGTTTGTCCTTGGAGAATTATAAGCAAATTTTATTGTTCTAAGAAGTATTCAAGGAAGTACCGTTTGAGTGGCCGAAGTTATTGTCTAAGTGAAAATTGTCTTAAGATAAGATATTATTGACTAATAAGTTGCAGTTTGTTTGATAACTTAATAAAAGAAGTGGTAATTAATGGAGTTTTGTTTGTCTCATTCAGTCCAGGGGTTTACAATGGACATAACATTGACAGAGTGCTTGACGATAAATATTCAACCGTCAGTTAGCTTGGGAGATGGGGTCCCGAACCCTACAAATGCATGTTTTGTCCATCTTATTTTTCATTTATCTATTACATGCAGATTAACTTTTAATACATTAATATCTGAGTAAGAACTCATTCAGTTTTCCAACCCCAAAAGAACTCATGCAGCCCCACACAAAAACAGACCCACCACCATGTTTCACAGTAGGCACCAAGTTTTTAGGCTGGAGCTCACAATTCTTCTGCCGCCACACCATTTGCCTGCCGTCCGATCCAAATATGTTAAATTTGCTTTCATCACTAAAAATGACTTTGTTCCAGAAGTCATTTCCTTTGTCACGATGTGCTTGAGCAAACAGCAGACGTTTCTTCCTATTTGCTTTTCCTACCCAAAATTTCTTACGTGGAACTTGACCGTGGTACCCTTCCTTTCGGCAGATATTGCACATAGTACTGGCTGACACTGTTGACCCTTGTTGCTGTAGGTCTACAGACAACTTCGGAGCACTGATTTTGGGGTTTTTCTTAATTTCACGAAGTATATAATGTTTGTCTTGCTTGGATAGAATCTCTGGTCGGCCACTGCGGGGTTTGTTTTTTACTGATTTAGTCACACAGAAGCGATTTATTATTGATTGCACTGTTGATCTTGGTCTACCAATTTGCTGTGATATTTCATTTAGCGATTTGCATTGGTTATGCAACCGTATTATCAAATTTCGTTCCTCCTCACTACTCTCTTTCCCTTTTCGTCCCATTTTCTGCTAATTTGCATAAAAATGCACTAATACTGCATCTTGAGTACTTTCGACCAATCATCGCCAATATTAGGAGATGAAAACATGTGACTTAGAG
>AYEL01073765.1:0-15999 GCA_000484575.1 Olivierus martensii
TAGTAAATAAATAAAAATATAATCATAATTTTTTTATTTAGGAAGCATTTTGAATCAATAAAAACAGCTTATAATACCAATGTTTTTCTAATTTTATTATTTAATAAAATTTGTTTTTCTAGTTTTCAACTAATAACCAAAAATATATAATAATGAAGTTTGGTTCAGAAAATGTAAAATATTTAAACTTATTTATTAAAATAATTTTTTTGAACTTTAATGTATCATATCTGAACAAAAAACAGATAATATCGTAAAAATATTTATAAAATTGATTTATCAAATATAATAATCGTTTATCTGATCAATATAATCATATATAAAATTGTATAATTATTATTTTACTCAAAAGAAAAATTGAAATGCATTTCAACTTCTATTTACTGTACATATATTATATATCCGTTTATAAAGACTTACAATCTGGAGACGATTCAGGTTCCCAGCAGATGCTATTCTTAGTAAGGGTGATTCTATGCCTTTTATTACGAATGTAGAAAGTACTGATGAGAAGGATATGATTAAAATCCTGCTTATCCTCCGCCATGCTTAGACTGCCTCTGATCAATTGTCAGCTCAGCTGTTCGTGCATATGCCGTCTGGTGGAAGGAACCGCTTTGCAGCAGCGAAACCTGTCTTACTTCTTTTTTTTCGTTTTTTGTACGCGTGGCTCACTTTTCTTACTGAACTAGTTCCAGGAAAAATGAAAGCGAATAGTGAACGGAAAGTTTTCACTTTCTATATAAAGGAAATTTAATATCGCTGTTTGAAATTATCAAACGATCAGAAAATGGACAAAATACCATATTTTCTCCATTGCTACTATGCAGTACATTATTTTATACATAACTATAATAAGTAGTTACAAAAGAAAAACATGTTTTTGGATTTCAAATACTGTATTTACTTATTTCAAAATATCTACCGGATATTTAAAAGCTGTAAATAAAATTTTATTTTTATTTTTGCAATTTATAATGATAATACACTTTTTGTTTATGTAGTAACTTTCCTTTATGCAACGTTTGAATAATTATTAAAATTAAATTCAGAAAATCTATCTAATTTTATCATATGTATATAGACATAAGATCCATATAACGGTAAGAAAATTATTCTTACCTCCTCGTACGACAAAGTATAGTAGACTGGTCAGTGACACGTATTGGGAAGCTATTTTCGAGATTAGTTACATGCTATTTTTTATTATTATTTCTTTTTATGCAATCGAATCTAGAAATGATTTTATAAACTTTTTCAAATTTTTATTTTATTCAGTAATATTAAAATTTCATCATTTTATTTTAAATAATAATGAAAACATATTTATTTAAATATTTAAAAGACATAAGAAATCATAACCACGCTTCTTTAATATTGATATGTTAATTAGTCTATATCATAGCTTCGAAATTTTAAGGATTCCGTATAATCAGGAAATGTAAAGTGCTTCAGTACTGTATAAAATTTTCAATGGCAGCAAAAATTTAGGATTCTATTGTATTTCAAAAATTTGGAGACCCAATATTCTCAGTGAGCATGAATTGGAAGAAAAGTTCAATTATTATTTTTAATATATTGTCATTGAATTTGTTGAAAAAATTTACACTATCTAATCGAAAATATCTGATTTATATAAAAAAGTGCCAAATGCTAAGCCGATAAAGATTTTCTAAAGATTAGGCCTATATAGTATACATTAATAGATTTATATAATGAGCATATATTGTCTATACCAGGGCTTCTCAAACTATGGGTCGCGACCCCAAATGGGGTGGCGAAGCGAAATGCTGGGGTCGCAAAAATTAAATTCAAACACTTGAATTTCAATGGGGTCGCAAAAATTAAATTCAAATACTTGAATTTCAGTTTATAAGGGTCGCAAAAATTAAATTCAAATACTTGAATTTCAGTTTATATGTAAGGAGTCGCAAAAATTAAATTCAAATACTTGAATTTCAGTTTATATGTAATTACAAAAATTAAATTCAAATACTTGAATTTCAGTTTATATGTAATTTCCACAAATGTCCAATATTAACATTTGCGACAACATATGTATTTTCAGTGTAGTTGGCTGATTGTTCATCTTAATAAGTGTGTAAATGATTTATGTACTTGTATGTTTTATCATATTTAATATCTGGGGTCGCGAAAAATCTCGTAATGAAAAATGGGCCTGGGGTTGCGAAAAATCTCATAATGAAAAATGGGGTCGTGAATGAAAATATTTAATACTTGGGGTCGTGAAAAATCTCGTAATGAAAAATGGGGTCATGAATGAAAAAGGGTTGCGAAAAATCTCGTAATGAAAAATGGGGTCGTGAATGAAAAATGTTTGAGAAATGTTGGTATAGACAATAAATCGGCGAGTGCGTATTTCGTTCGCCATGAAAACTATACTAAATGATTAATTATAAATACAGTATTTTTAAAGAATAAAAGGATCTAAATTATTTTTTATTATTTTAATTAAAATAAATTATGCATCGTTAATACTTTAAAATATTTGACTACTTGAAGTAAAATTTTACACTTCATTTTTAAATATCGATATTAAATTTCAGATATTTTTAATTAGTGATATTTTTATATGTTAGCATTGCGAAAAAATTCAAAACTTTCCTTATTATAAATCAAGATTAAAAACCAGAAAATTTCCTCATTTATATATAAAAGGTCATAAAAAAACTATCAAAATCATAAACAGCATTTTAAATTTCTGAAGGTCATTCGAAGTAGAAATGTAAATTATTTTTCCAGTTTTAATCTGAGCTTATCGATATATTGCTAATCTCCTCGAAGATAGATCATAGATAAAAGTATTATATTATATGGAGATATCATATGTTCTTCACATTTCTCATACTTTAAGCCTTTTAGATTTCTTTCTTTAAATATAAATACTCATATATGTCTTTCTCTAAATATAAATACTCATATATGTTATTAATTCAATAAACTAAGGATAACAAATGCTTTAATATCAAAAGCAACATTTTTGGAAGAAATTTCTAATTTCTAGTTTAAATGAATGCTAAAATTTATTATGATTACAGTATGTTGAAATATTCTTATTACAGTTATAATAAAAATCATTAGCGTTTGAGTCCGGTTTATATCTAATTTAGCTTTATTATAGAACAGTCTGAATTTAAATCTAACCTTTAATCTGAATTTAAACATATTTCTAAATTCCGTAATTCAACTTTTATATGAACATAATAAAATATCATAAGCATACAATTTATTAATCAAATCATAACAGTTTAAAGAAATCTGATAGTAGACTCAACGATTTTAAAATTGTTGAGTAGATTAAATCTATAATAAATGTAAATCATTTTAATCTTCAGTTAACTGATTTAATTAAATTAGTTTTTTCGTTATGCCTAACATTTTTAATATAAACATATGAAAAATAAATTAGTACTTCGTTAAATATTAAATATAAAAGTATGTTAATACGAGAAGGAAGGCATTTGTTTCATCCATTTAATAATCTATCCAAATGTTGTAATATTGAACTGTGTTCAACTATCTCCACAATTATATCTTTCATTTGTGATAAAAATAAATAAAGTGATTAATTAATTTCAAATTGTTTATTTTAACTAGAATGAAAATTTATAATTATAATGTAAATAAATTTATTGTTTATAACATCGAATCAATATAACATTCAGTAAATACTGTATATCTGTAATAAATGTAACGAATAATGAAAAACATTTTAACATATAAGTAAGTAGAAAAACAAAATCCAAACATATTTTCTTATTTGCTTATGGTAAGCTAAAGAGTTTTCTAAATATTTAAATGACAATCACGTAAATATTTTCTCAGAAATTATTACCGATTTCACTATTGTCCTAACTTTCTATAAAAAAAGTATCGGTAAGTTATACTGTATAATGATTGTTATAACGTGATGAATGACGTCAATTTTCCTATCCTTGAGTTTATTTTGTGATTTTTTTATTTTATTTATTTATTTTTTTAAAGTAATTATTTTTACAATATGTTTAAGATTCTCATATGTATGAATGTAATGCTTGAGATTGTTCTCGAAACTTCACAATTCTAAATTCAATTAGTTAATCTAAACCATAACTTATAATCAATCCCGAATTAATTTTTTAATTAATTAATAATTTGTTTATTTAGAATTGATTGAATTTTCAAGATATATTTTTTCGACGATATTTTTATTGCATATTTTATTCATAAAGTCAATTGGAAGTATTCTTCTTGAATAGAAAGGATCATCTGTCAACTTTTGACTGATTAATAAAAAAATTAATTAATAAAAAATCTGACTGGAAAACACCATAATACTGTAATTATAATAATTAAAATAGATAATTATTGAATAATAGAATAAATTTCTGCCTATATCTATATTTTCCTAGTTATTAAGAAAAAAAATTATTGATTTGTATTTGGGAGAATAGCGTTAACTTAATAAAAAAGGAATATATTTTAATAATGCACAAATTTACATTTACATAACTTTCAGCAGTCAGCAACCTGTTGGCGTTACGTGAAAAAATTTTATGAGTGCATCAGGAAGACCTAGCCAATTAGGAAAATTCTAATTTTTCCAGATTAAAAAAAAATTTAATATCAGAATTTTTATTATTATTATTATTAATAGCAAATAATAGGAAAATTCTAATTTTTCCAGATTGAAAAAAAAATTTAATATCACTTTTTTTTTTTTTTTTGCATGTGGGAGAAGAATTCTGCGCTTTCATTAAATTCATATCTACATTTGGGGCTGCACGTAAAAGCTTGCCGGGCCGCAGGTTGAGAATGGCTGATATAGACAGTTGTGAGTCATTTTTGGAAATTTTTTTGAAATATATAGAACTTTTTGCAAATACTATATATATTTTTTCTTTTTCTTTATTCATGCAATATCGCTTTAAGCATTTCTAAAAGCATTCTTCAACTGAAATGATAAACTGAGAATTGACTGAAGAAGTTTCAAGCGTAGCATGCTTCTCGTTATTGCAAAGCCATTGAATTATAACATTCATAAGCTCAAATTGTCGATTGGAGGGGAATATAATCTGTATAGTTGCCTCGTATCTGTTTGTAACCTACTGTCAAAGTCTAAACTCTACTCTAAACACTCGTTATTATAATACTTTACTGGATTTATTACAAATATTTGAAATACATTACGATTTACAGCTTGAAAGAATTTAAAATATGAATGAGGAGATTAAATAATTATGTCAGTATTATACTACTATAACAGTAGCATCGTTCCTAGACATTATACCGCTCTTGTGCAAAATACTTTTGGCCTCCTCATCATCAAAATTGAATAGTAATTAATTACTATGTGCATAACTGACAAATTCACATCTCCAAACGTTTGTTATGTTTCAGTAGTTCAATTTTTATCGATTAATGATAGAATAAATATCTAAATTATAAAATTAAAAAATCCGTCAAGTAATAAGAGCTTTCATATTTAAAAAGTTTCAATTGACTAATCATCTTTTAATTCACAAGTCAGAAAAATTATATTATCACAGATACAAAAATGATATTCATAAGAAGTTATAGATTATAGTTTAAAAGTATTTTGAATAGTACGATCAGTTTTTATTTCATTTGAACACTGTTATGAAAAAAAAATTTCTTCAAAAATATAACATTAAAAAATCATGCCTGGAAGTCTTGAAGCCATAAATTTTCAAGGAACAGGAAACATATCAAGGACTTTGGAATACATCTGTACTTTTCTAAATAACAGTTTATAAAATTACTGTATACGACTTTTATATATAATTCTAATGCACATTTATCTTTGAGATGAAATCTGTAAAGTTATTATTTATTACGGATTGAAATTATTGATATATAAACATTACAAATGTTCCATTTTCTCTCTTTAATTATAATAAGCAACAGTTTAAATAATTATAAATAGACCAATTACTGATTTAATCAGCTCTCTATCATCCACAATTCTCAAATAACTGGCATTTTAGTAATCAGATATTGTAATTCTTTGAATACTGCATTTCTGTGCCTGCAACATAATTGCATAGTATATTTCCTATAATCCATTTAAAGAATTTATCAGATTATTGCTGCCAATAACTATATACTTGCATATAGTTACAGGTATACACCGTGTATATACTTTTGTTTGTTTCTTTAATTTTTAAACTTGTTTTTCTTCAATATTAAGTATTGATAAAAATACTTTTCTATAATCCAGAATATTTGTAAATCCTGCAATTTCTCATTCTTGAAGCTGCTACATATGAGTACGTAATTTTCTATGAATACAAATTATTTAAATCTACAATAATAAAAGTAAATTTAGTAAGTCTATCAATTATTTTCTCTAATTAATAATAATCAAAATATTTATTAATCAGCATTACAGAATATTATTATTTATTTATTTGTATAATATAGTTTAAATTCCATTTCTAAAATTGAAAAAAAAAAGTTTTGTTATATAACAATATGTTTATAGAAGCCAAATCATTCCAAAAATAAGATGAAACATTTATATATTAGTTTTTAAAAAATCTATAAAATTTTATGCATCAAAATTCCTACACGAATGACTGTTGTAATTCAAAATTTTTAATTATTAGCATCCTTAATTCAACTTCTTGTATAAAATAATACAATTATGTTAAACATTGAACGATAATAATTTAAATAATACAAGAAACAAAAATTATATAAATTTATACAGCATATGTTATATAACAATTTCGAGCCATTATGTGAAACTAGTGCGATATATGATCGTAAACATATTCGTTTTATATTAAATTAAGTCATTGCAAGTTTTTTAATTAAATTAAATTATTAGGAAAAATATTTTGGCTAATTATGCAGCTATTATTTTGATGCCAGTTTCCTCAAGGTTATCAAATTGGCCTTGAATTTGAAATTACTATATTAAAAAATATAAGAATGAAAACAATAATTATATCAAAAGCATATTGCTGCCAAATGTAATAGCAAAATTTTTATAAACATCGATGTTGATAAAAAGCCAAAAATCTTTTTAAAATAAAATTATACGGGTTTGTTTTCAGTTAAATGCTGATTAAATAAATTAAATTATTTATAGTACAATTTAATTTATTTAATTAAGGTGTGTGTATATATAAATATATATTAATAAAATACAATTATTCAGCTTCATTAATAATTAAAGAAGCTGATTACAAAAATTAAACTCTCGAATAATTATTATTTGAGGGTTTATAATTTTTAGTGCTTCATTTAAAAATATCGAATTCATTAAGTTTAGAAATTTAGTAAATTTTTATAAATTTTAATTTAATTTTATATTATTTTCTTATTTGCATATCCTGTATTAATGTTAAAATAAATATGATTTATAAATTTATATTTTTTATTCCATACACAGTATATCAGTTTTATTAAGATGATAGTATTGATAAAATTAATAAATTCAGAATAAAATGTACAGAAAAATTTATTTAAAAATTTTTCTGTACATTTAAAATTTATAATTGACTATTTATTCAATGGACGTTACCAATTACATTATCAATAGTACTAATTATTACAGGTATCCCTCGCTTTACGCGATTAATTGGTTCTATGAAATAATCGTGTAAAGTGAATTGAATCTAGTATGGGTGAGATAGGGATAGGGGTTTCTTCAGAATGATAAAAAAATGAAAACTTTACTGAACAAAGTAATTTTAATGAATGAATTATTTAAACTTATAAACAAAATACACAAATTTTAATGAATGAATTTGGAGATGAATGAATTTAATTAATACAATGTCATAAATACCTAAACATTACATAATTCTGACAATCTTCAATCCAATGATGAATGGATGGATCTGGTGAGTCTTGATAATCACTCTCTTGTTCTCTTGAAATCTCTGGGATGATAGGCTGATGATCTTCAACTTTTTAAATGAAACAGTCGAGACTCGTCTGATTGGTAGCATTTTTCCTCTCTCTATAAAGCTTTCTGTAGCAAGCCAAAGAATTCTTGCAATTTTGGCGCTTCTAATTTCATTAGGATCATTTTCTTTAATTATTCTGATGGGTTCTCAATGTGTTTAAAAAATTCAGTCATTTGTTTTGTTGCAAGCTGTTTGATGGGCTCAGCAACAAAGAGCTTCCTAATTTGGAAATGGAAAACAACATCATTCATCGTGTTTTCCATTTCCAGACTCTCTTTATTAGTGAGCTCTGATGAGTGAGACTCGAGCACTTTATCCACATTTGTCTCATCTACATGAGACAATTTTTAAACAAAAGTTTTTTTAATTTAAAAAGTTAATTTACGTTTTAAAATCGCGTTATAGAGAAAACGCGTAAAGTGAAATCGCGGATAACGAGGGATATCTGTATTTATAATAAGTTATTGTAATACCGTACATATATAGTATTGCATTAATCAATAATATAAATTCTAATAATATTAATTATTATTTGAATTATTTTATCAATAAAATTCTTATGTAATATATATACAGTAACTCTACAATAAAAATAATTTTTGATGATATTAAGATTTTTATAGATTATTCGGTAATCATTTTTGCTGAATTTGATTTATCAAAATAATATTTATATTCAGATGAGATTAATTTTATATACGTATATATTTATTTATAGCATATCGTTTCCTTATTTTTTGAATTTGACGATAAGAAAAAGAAATTATTATATGAGAAATATGTTAAACTGACGACATATTTATTCCAGATCTAGACACTAGAAGGAAAATTGCAAATATAAAGAACGAAACGTCATTTCTGATATTATTCATCGGATAAAAGAGAAGGAAAATTTTAATAATTAGTTAAATGAAGCAATAAAGTAAGGAAAAATGATTTTAGGAGATATCTGTTGATGAGATTAAGCTAACTTTATAAATAAATTTTTTTTGTCAAGTTAGTGAAAATCACGGATAACCCGCATGAAAGTATATGTTTCTGAGCTTTTCGATTAAATATATTTAACAGATTCATTATATTTTTACTTTATTATGGTGATTTTAATTAAAGGAAATTTAAATTTTTTCTCATCTCTCTTACGAAAACGTTTTTTAAGACAGTTGATACTCTTAAATGAATAGGATTGGACATGTGTCAGACAGTTTCTGAATAACTATTTATAGCAATATTAGCCTATTAATTATTATCTGAATTTATTTTCCACTGAACTTTAATTGAAGTTATTTTTTCCGTAAACATATGTTGAGCTAGAAAACAATACAATAGTCTCTTTAAAAATTAATTTTTTGTTTCATTTTATTAATTTTGTTATTAAAATAATAATAAATTATCTTAAACAAATGGATTAAATTTTATGAACTATTCTACTAGATTATACATAATCAATTTTGAAATGCTAAGTGTAAGTATTTTTAAAGCTTATATAGAAGAAAAATTTCCTACTTTGAAAAAAAGTGGGGTGATCAGATTAAAAGCAATAAAACAGTATGCAAATACATCTTAAATATGTGATACAGTGGTACTTCGGTATATGTCCTTAATCCGTTCTAGATCCTTGGACTTATACCAAACAGGACGTATACCAAACGAATTTTTCCCATAAGAATTTTGTGCAAATATGTCTGGAAAAGAAAAAAATTAAAATTTTGCTTATAGGTAAAAGCAAGCAGCCAAGATGTTTTAAAGGAGTGAACGTAAGCAAAAAAAATTACGCAACTTCGTAAAGGTAAGTTGTAGCTTATTTAAATAGATTGCATTCGATTCAGAATGATAAGGTACGTCTAAATTCGTTAAAAATATCTGATTATCTATAAAAGTTTTGCAGAAAATCATAAAGAAATGTGATTTTGAGCCACATAACTTGAGAACAAGGTTTTTGCCTCTCATAGCACCTTCACCAATGAACTCAGGAGTCCTTAATTAAGGGGATAAGATAAGGAGGGTCGAAATTCCGGTAAATTCCACAGGAATTTTTAATACTGTCGTACCAAATGTCACAAATATAGCAATGAATACTGACAAGGAGAGGACTCGAGGGCCGGAAAACGGAATAAAACGAAATTTATTTCTGTAAGAGTTCAGATAATTATTTTAATCTGAAAATAAACTCTCAAATTTAAGTTATTTATAAATCAAAATGAAAATTTGAAAGAAAAAATTGTTTGATATATCAATATGATTTTATTTTCCAATACAGAAGATCCCTGATTTATGATGTACATGCATTCAAAAGTTTCAGTTGTAACTTAGAACATGATATCTCTCAGGCACAATACTATAAATGAAAATTAAATTCCAACAATCAAAACTTAAAATATTCAAAAGTTTGTAAAAGAAATATGGCACAGTAATGTTGTTAAATACTTTATTCTTTACAATGTAAAAAATATATACAAATAGTTTCCAACTTTATGAGTTAATCGATCTCTGGAATGTATGTACTTATAATGCAACAACTCAGAGTGAGAATTTGTGCAGAGACTTTTTTTACAGATGAATTTTTTCATATGTAATAAAAATTAAATGGTAAAGATCAAAACATTGACAAAATAAATCATTAAAATTTTCAATGTGACTGGTTATATACAAAAAATTTATAGTTATTTATAAATAAATTTAATATAATATACCATACAAATGTACATAAAATACAAATCATTTATAAACTTACCTTTTCATTTATTGTCAAATTTTCCATTTTTTCTAAAACTTGTTTTTTTTGACATTCTGAAGAGTTCATATTTTTTTTCTGAGATTTTTCTAATCGTTCTTCAAATCTTAATTTAACTCGACTTGTTTTCACTTGATCATTTTTATCTGAATCATATTTTTGTTCCGTATGAATGTTTTTTAATTTTTCTTCTGGTCTATATTTTGTATTTTCTTCTGTATTTTGTAAAGTTGAATGTTTGATATTTCCTTCTGTAGTGTCATTCTCATTGAGATTATGTAAAAACTTTTCCTCTTTCATTTCAGCATTTAATGGATTTGATTCAGTAATAGAAGTCTCATTATTAACTTTATTTAAATCATCATTAAAAAATACATTTTCTTCTTTAGAATTATGAATAGAAAGATTTTTATCACAGTCCATTTGTGTATAAGATAAACATTTTATGACATCATTTTCTTTTATAGATGGTATATTCAAATTTGATTTTAATTCTGATTCTTCACCTTCATCAGCACTTTCAAATTCAACATCACTTTCTGTTTCAGACATTTGTAAAGAAACTTCAATCTGCAATTTTTTTGTAAATTTACTTTATTTTAAATTTGATAAACTAATAATTAACAAAAAATATTTATTTAATAAAAACTTGATTATCTGAGTTAATTAAAATATAGGTAGATTATCTGAGTTAATTAAAATATAGGTATCCCTTTCATTATGGATTTTCAATTTAATGAAATGCATAAATCAATATCACTTTTTCATTTTGTGAAAAAAAATTTTCATATTTGAAAGAAACTATTCAATCATCAATCAATTATCCATATAATTGGTCGATGATTAAATAGTTGATTCAATAATTGTTCACGGTTGACCCCTAGTTCTTTAAGGAAGTTTTTGTGATTTGCTCTCCTATTTTGATTGTTACCAACTTTAACTTGTTTACAAACATTGCAATCCTACTATAATGCTCTACAATAATTTGAAATGCACTTTAGGCTAGTCATCCACTGGATGTGTAATCATACGACAAATGCATCCAGTACATTGTCAGTATGTCAAATTGGTCATATACAGTTATCTGTAAAGGTTGAATTAATCCCCCAACAGGGGAGAGCACAAGACACCGACATTTTCAAGATGGCACTGCACAACAGTATTGATACTTCATTGTAAAGTACTTTTTTATATAGCTACTTATCATTCCATTTTCATGATTAATTTATATTCCGATTTACTAATAGTAATATGACTAAAACTATTCTCAGATTCGATTAAAAGCAGAACAGTGCCATCGAAAAATTTGACAGAATCTTTCTGTAGCTCTTTTATATAAATGATCAAACTCTCCTAATACCGATTTACTAATAGTAATATGACTAAAACTATTCTCAGATTCAATTAAAAGCAGAACAGTGCCATTGAAAAATTTGACAGAATCTTTCTGTAGCTCTTTTATATAAATGATCAAACTCTCCTAATCTATTTCTTTTTTGACAGTACAATTGCATACATTGCAAAACCTGGAAAGTCTGGGCCTATGCCCGGATCTTCCCTTAGGTTCCGATCTGACCTTCTCTCCGTAGTTTCCCTTCTGAGTGACGACAGAATCGTAATATCTATATGCAGATCGTTATGTTCCACCCAATCTAAAGCAAAACACATAGCTTGAAACAATGACTCCATAATTCCTCTTACAGTATTCTTTTATTAAATTAAACAAATTAGTTCCAAACATACAACCTGATATTCCCATCCTGTAACTTTCTATTAAAATCCAAACACAACATAAAGCACAAAGCCACAGTATGATGACAACCACCAAACAGCCATCAGTTCTATCCTCGAAGTCAGGCACCAGGACAGGAATACACATCCTCTGGTATCATACGCTTTTATCCCATCAAAAAATTTACATTTGCGTACAATAGGTATGAATTACAAATTTTTCTCAAAACACAACACATAATTATTTCTTTTAAATAATTATTACTTATTACCTTAACACTATAACCTCAAGTTTTAAATATCAATTACATCCCGACGAAATGATACAGTCCACAGCAAAAACAGAACAAGATGGCCATCCACTCTCCACCGTGCCAACACTGGAAAACAGTAAGTTGAATTCTTTTTTATTCTCTCTTCTTTTTCCAAACCCTTATAAACCTAGCAAAAATGGTACCAATTGATAGGGGAGATTGAGATATGCAAAATTCCTAAGTGAACTATGGGTCAAAGATCAAATGTTAACAACAAATAGAGCAGGGGTGTCCAACCTTTTGTCTTCTTTGGGCCACATTTGAAGAAAAAAATTGTCTCAAGCTGCACATAAAATAAGCTAATTCTAACGATAGTTATTAAACAAAAAAGTTAGTAAATAATGTACAATATAAGATATCGACCATGGCATATAAATAAAATAAAAATGTCTTAGCATAATCTTTAACTTCTTTTCATTCAGAAAATTTTTTAAAATTATTGAGCAGGTCAAGAAATTTTAATCACTGAAATAAAAAATATTTTAGAAAATAGAAATAGTATATGTAAATAGATATTTAAATAATAAAAATTTCATTAACTTCATTAAGTACATAAAAATCTCAATGTTTTAAGGAAGTTTACGATTTTATGTTGGGCCGCATTCAATACAGCACTGGGCTGTGGGTTGGATAACCCTAATATAGAGGCTGAAAGTTTCACTGGTGGCACAGGTAGCAAGGTAGGGAAATGGAATACGTCACGCTGCACACTGTAGTGAGGCAAAGCACAATGTCAAACAGCATGCACTGTGAAATTTTTAGCTTCTATATCTAGTTAACCTTTGAACCTAGTTCACTATGAATATTTTGGGTATCTCGATTCTTCTATCGATCGGTACCATTTTGCTAGGTTTTGTAATGTATACAATTGTACCTTTTTGACAATATATGACTCATCCAACACTCTCGTCTTTTTCGTTTCAGCTGGCGCTTTATCAAGTGTGAATTTTTCAAGAATATATGTCGTCGAGATCCATTTCTAAAATACGAACTGTTTATCAACGCACAAACTCACGAACTGGTGGCCAATTTAACACTTCATATACAAAGTGACTTGAGTCGTGTCTGATGCAATTACCTCCAGTGGACGATACTCAATGATACGTAGTACGATCTGGGTCGTCAGTATTTTGACAGCAGTAAGTCGTACGAATACGTAACCAGTGGACGACCAGTCTTAAATGTTTATAATAAAATAATAAGTATAATACCATAGGGAGAGCAGAGATAATAAAGTTCAACCGTATTTTTTATTACCCTTAAAGAAAAATTAAGATAGAAATTATTTTATATGAAATGTATCTAAAATAGAGCAGTGCTAAAATATATTACCACTTTAATCCATCAACTTTTCAAACAATATTTAACTAAAATATGTTTTAACTTTGGAAAATCAACCACATCAATAACACGGTAGCATCACCCTCTTGTGGATGAAATAAGCAATATTTAGAATATAAATGAATCTAATTCTACGAGCCATACAAATTTTTTGAAAACTTACTATTTTTTATAGAAAGTAAAAAAAAACCTGTGAAAAGTAGAAGGTAGCAAGAAAAAAAGAAATTTTAATATAAGAAACATTAATTCAATAAAATTATCACTTTTAAGACAGGACCGGACAGGACGACATGACAGGACATATGCAGAACTAAACTTTAGTATGAGTAAAAATCCTAGTGGAATTTCAATATACCTTATATTATTCCCTAATTAAACACTCCTGAGTTCAATGGTGAAGGTCCCATGTGGGGCTGAAGCCCTATTCTCAAGTTATGGGGCCCCAAAGTGCGGCTCGGAATTATGTTTTTTTAAGATTTTTGCAAAACTTTTATAGATAATGGAATATTTTAAACGGTGTTAGATGTATCTTATCTTTCATAATCGATTTCAATAAATTTAAATAAGCTACGACTTAACTTTACGAAGTTACGTATTTTTTTACGAAGATATGTCCATTCCGAAGCTTGGTAAAATTCCCAAATATTTCAATTTTCTATTGATTTTATATGCAATATATCCTATTAATTACACTTTTCCACTTAATTTTTTCATGTTGAATAATAATAAATCAAATATAGAACTCTGAAGATTACCTTTGTCAGTCAGTCGAAAGAGTTAAGTACGAACAGTATGATGGGATCATGGATGGGATACATACCCTTCGTTAAACTTCGAGTAAAATGCAAACAGAATTCCAAATCGTTGAAAGAATTATCCAAGTTGATTTTACTTTTCCTAGTAAGATATTCTGGACTTAAAGCGATTTTAGTTTTATTTTAATCAAATAACAGAATACAATACTCTACAAGTAAAAATAAAATAATATTTTGTTCAAAGAAATCTCATGTCAACACAGCACGTGTTTATTTTTCACATTTCATTGGCTCCGCTGGCTTTAAATCATGAATTGTCTTTATTAGTGTACATTATCTAGTCTATTTCAAGATAACCTGACAGCGGAACCACCAAAGGTAACACCATGGTAGAAGAAAACATGGTATGCTAACATTTTGACCAAAACTCGTCTTTTACTGCGCATGACGTCATTTTGGATGAAGAAGTGGCGTGGTCGCTGGTGTTAAAGATTGTATCGGTGACTTTTATGATAATCTACCTTGATTTGAAAGCTATAGTCTGTATAAAATACAGTAATTTTTATTGCTTATCGGTGTGCCTAGTGTACTATCAAATATAAAAACGAAAAAATGCCAACTTGTGCTGTAGCGACCTGCAAAAACACTAACAGAATTTTTTTTATATTGTATTTTTGCATTTTGCCTCATACTAGGTCTTTTAAAGTATTAATAAAACAAATAAATTTATGTTTATTTTTTTTTTAATGTTAAGATGCAATGCTATTTTCAAAATTTCATTTACACCTTTAAATCTTTAATTAATTATATATAATAGGACTGATTAAGGGCAGCAGCCAAAAATACATATTGCACTCTAGATGAATACTATCACAACTCAAAACTGTTCACTTGTCAGTTTGAGTTCAGTATACAGGCGGTATGCCTAAAGTCATATCTACCCAGTGAAATATTTGGGCATAAAAAAGTTTTGATATCACAATTGTAATTGAAAACCTCTCTCTCATTTCAATGATATTGATATCTGGCTTTTTCTTCACTCCTGAAAATCAATATTTTTTGAGTTGTCACAGTATTCATCTAGGGGTGCAGTATCCTGCATCCAACAACTGTATAGTGAATTAAGAAAGTACAATAAATAAAATCTCAATAAAGTGTAATGTCTCATCTAACTCAAAAAAAAAAAA